>JAPYZD010008180.1:0-23182 GCA_030522725.1 Ichneumoninae sp. B BG-2022a
CGAAATAAAAAAAAATTATAAAAAAAATGATTAAAGCGAAATAAAAAAAATTATAAAAAAAATGATTAAAACGAAATAAAAAAAAATTATAAAAAAAATAATTAAAACAAAATAAAAATATATAAAAAATATAACATTGAGATTTTATAAATTTATGCCATATAGAAAAAATTAAAAAAAAATCTTACTGGTTGATATTTATTTGAATATTTAATTTCTCAAGAGTTTCTTGAAAATCTTTCCATTTTAGATTTTCAAGTCCTTTTAATAAATTAAAAATAAAAATACCAACCAACTATATTTTTAAATTTATCAATAAATTCAAGACCACATCTTAAATGACGGTATTGTATATCAAAACCATCATGCCTATATTCGAAAATTTTCGAATTAAATTATCTAACCAAGGGCTACGAACTTTTCGACCAAGACGGATATTTCCTTGTAATAAAAATTTTTTACATTTCTAGACAAAAAAAAAAAAAAAAAAAAATATCTTTTAGACGAAATTATACCTTGCAAGTTCCTCGATTAGTTGGTGCATAATCGACAAATAATTGATCATCTATTGTAGATGACATAAAGGAAACAGGACTGTTTTAATATAAAAAAATTTAATAATTTGTATTTTGTAAAATTATTTATCGTAAAATGGTAATTGAAAAAAATTATAGTTATTTACTATGTAATTGTAATTTAATTTCTAATGAGGCATTTCCGTCATCTGTAAGAGCAGCTATCAAACTGAATAAACAACAAATCCATAACGGTATACTTGAAACTATTCCTAAACCTCCACAATAACCGATACATCCAAAAAGTCCAGTTATGAAATGATAAAGCTGAAAAAAATTCTTTCTTCTCTTTTTACTTACAAAAAATCTGATAAAATTTGAAGTTATGAATTTACAACTAAATCCAGAAAGATGACTTAAAATTCCGAGACCTCCCAAAAATATAGATGTCCATTTGTCAGCTTAGAACAATTTAACAAAAATAGTAAAATCTTACTAAAAGCATCAGGTGCAAAAGTGAATAAATTTAGACGCCATGTATATTTATTTTGATCATCAAAAAAACTCGAAGGCCAATATATTCGTGCATTTGATGACGCGATATGGACAACTCCAACGACGAATGTTAAAAAACATCCAATTAATCCGAGCCATCTTGCACACTTTCGAATTAATTCATTGCTGTCGTTACCCATGTTGAAGCCACGCATATGCAGTTGCTCACTATACACATGCTTTAAAATTTAGTCACCAACAAAATTCAATAATTTCTTATTTTGATGCTAGATTTGCAAACAGTACGTTCACGGATAGCGGCAATTGAATTCCAATTAATTCTATCATTATATACAGCGGCGGCACATTCAGAACAATTCGCGAAAGTGTCTGTCAAAGAAATTCTAGAAGATTGCAAAAAAGATTTTGCATCATCTGAAAATGAGATACCTAATGTCTGTTATACTGTTATTAATTGGTTTCGATCGACAGTGCTTAAAGAAATACGTGCAAATTCTAAAAATGAATCTCTTCTATTTTGCGATGCTCAGACCATCAAACACACTATAAGTCGAATCCTTCTTGGTACTCAAGTAGCTGAGGCAAAGCTACAGGACATGTTCATTCTGCATGAGTTTTTGATAGCAGGAACTGACAGAGTTGCCATTATGAACGCGTTGACCAATACTGATGTTGAAAACTTAGTTTTAGATAGGGTACGATGACTTACATGTGCCAATAAAAAACTTGACCAGGTACGAAGCACGGTGGAAAATTTAACAGCTCAAAATGATTGCACCTTAAAACCGGCGATGGCTATTAGATGGTTTGAAGATTTCATTATCCCTCAAACAAAAGAAATAGAGGTTAGACACAAAAGGAAGCTAATTTATTCAGGTTGATTACATCTTGCATAAACTTACTGTAAAAAAATGAATTTATTTTTGGAAATAATCTCTCATACACAAACGGTGTTATTATATGAAACGAATTTGATTCTTGAACCCTCTAATTATGAAATAATAGATTTTATAAAACTACTACTGTTGGACTAGTTCCTTTTGTGTCCCAGACACTTTGCAAAGTCAGCAGCTTCTTGCGCCTGATAGCGCGCAGCAGCATCGTCCTCAATGGAAGACTTAGAGGAACCGGCAGCTTCAGAGTCTCTCAAAAATGAAGTGGGAAATGAGGTAAGGCGACCCTGCTTTTTCTTCTGGAGTATCTGTAATTCGAGATGTCATCGCTCAAGAATACTTTTTAGCGTGAATGATTGCCGTATGCTATGATGGGTTATTCAAGTTTATACTGCAGCTTGTCGATGCTGAGGCCGTAGCTGATGATGATGACGACGACGAAGATGAAGAAGACGACGATGAAGACGAGGCAGAAAGTATGCGTCACAGGTGCCCTCAACGTACTATTTTTTCTCAGAAGTTCGAACTGGTTTCATAGTTGATGATGCCAATGAAGAAAATGAACTACAGGAGGATGGAGAGGAAGAAGAAGAAGAAGATGAAGAGGAGGAAGAACCTGGTTTAGATGAGGATGACTTAGATTTGATAGCAGAGAATTTAGGAATGTCGGTACGTTAAAATATTCATTGTTTGAGAGCTTGTAATAGCTGAACGGTTTTTTCATATAACTTGCGTTTTTTTAAGGTTCCTTCGCGAGCTCCACCTACGCCAGAGCCGTCACGCTTTCGTCGATTGAAAAAGGCAATTCAGCCAGATGAAGATGAAGAAGCGGGGGGAGATGAGCTGTTCGGAAGAGAGGACGATGAACGAGAGAATGAAGAAAGCGAAGTAGGTAGCCTAAAAAGGATGTTTATTAAAAAACTCATATGATAGGGACCAGAGGAAGAAGAAGAAGAAGGAGAAGAGGAAGAAGAAGATGAGAGTAATGATTGGATGGCAGCTGAAGGAGATGAAGATGGAAGAACTCAAGCTTACGGAATGCATCCCGAAGCAGTTGCTTTGATCGCTGAAATATTTGGAGACGTACAAGCTGTCATGGAAATTCTGGGCAGGCGGCGACCACGTGAGGAAGAGCTCGAAGATCTTGAGACCGAGCAAATGAAGCCAGCACAAAGTTGGACTAGTGCAGCAGCAACTTTTGCTGAAGAGGAGTTTCTAACTGACGCTGATGATGTAATTCGAAAAACGGACGTACCTGAGCGATTTTATGCGCGATTCGGGGCAAACCCATCAACTGTATCGAATGAAGAAATTGCTAAGGAAGCCTCGTGGATCACCCTGAGACTTTTCGCAGACTGGCATATTGGGCAATCGATAGAGCCGGCAAGCTTACACAAGAGATATCTCGAAACATTTGGGGAAAGGAGTGCGTATTATGACCCTGAAACAAATTCTGTGGAGGAGGATTTCAAGGAAAAAGTGGCAATCGTTTTGAAGTGCCTTAGAAATGAACTTCTAGAAATACCATTCATAATTGTTCACAGAGGTCATCTCGTCTGTCCTCCTTTGACTGAGAGAACTTTGTGGTTGATTTATGAGTTGGATGCAGAATGGTCACGATTATCTCGCGTAGCATCTCATGTTAAATCCCTACTTGATAAGGCATCTTCTGGGGATGAGCATATCTCACATTACGCTTCTGCAATTGAGAATTTTAAATGTGAGCAAGATATCGAGGATGTGAAAACTTACTTGTTATATTGTCACCCTGAGTTATTTGAAGATGATGGAAAAAAACGGCGTCAAGCTGTTGGGTCCGATGCTTCAAGGATTGTTAGAAAATTTAAACTTGACGAATCTTGGGCTCCTCATTTATTGACTTCATTTAAATTCGGAATGAATATTTTAAAGTCCGAAGAGTTTATAGCTGTACTCAATGATGATATTGCTGCCCCTTTAACTGATGTTGTGACGGTCTATCCACCACCGCCGGGCCCTGATCTTCCTGGACGAGGTCCTGAAGCTGTTGCCGCATTTTTCTCTAGTCTTGCTGTGGGTCCGTTTTCGGTTGGCGCACGTGTTTTAGAAGCATTACTCGCCCATGAAGCTAAACAATTAGCAGTCAATCCTCTCATTAGACGCAACCTTCGCAAATGGTTTGTTAAATTTGCGTCTATAACTGTTATTGCCAAGGGAGATGCTGGAACTTTACTTCCTGGTCAACGAGGCTGGGTTGCTCTGAGATTGTTCCGCAAACCTGCGGCTGAATTTAGCCGATCAAGTTTTCCAGAACTCCCTGAAAGACCTTCTGGTCCAAACGCGCATGAAGCTCGTCGACTCCAATTGCTTGAACGTGAAAAGCTTTGTAGAGAATCTATTGCGTTGCTTGAGATTCTCAAAAGCGAAGCCTCAGGAACTTGCTCAATATTGATTCACCCATTGGATCAAGAAGAGTCAGCACCATGGCGTGCCGATACAGCCGATTCGCGCTTTCTTGCGAAGAAAACTCCTGAAGAGCTGAAAAACTATGCTGAGTCAGATTCAACAGATAAAGCTCATATAGAAAAGTTACTATCAATTTTGAGTTCCTTATATTGTGCGAATGTCGGATCCTCATGGGGTGAACTTGTTCAGCTCAAACTACTACATCGTTTAGTCGCACGCGAGCTGTTCCCTTTATTCCGTAAGGAGCTGAGGCGCAATTTGCAGCGAAAGGCTGAATGGGTTGTCGCGGCATTGTGCGAGGATGATCTTACTTGGCGCTTGGACCAGAAACCTTATCGAAATTCCAATGGGAAACCTTTTAGAGACCGCGACATTGATTCTGAAGATTCTGATGATTCGGAGGATGACTCCGAAGATGACGATGATGATGATGACGATGAAGATGAAATCACAGCTCATTGGACCCCTCGAGCTGTAGGGCTTGTCGTTGAACCTATGTCATCGGGAGCGCGTGTTCACGTTGTGGCTGTAAATAGGAAAGGCATGCCATGTGATAATATAAAATTCGATAGATTGATTGTAGATCCAAGGGTTCGAAAAAATCCCGCTCAAACAGCCAGAAATCAGAAAATGTCAGATATAGACCGAAGCTCTTTAAAATCCTTTTTCCTAAAGCGTGATGTATCTCCTGAGATTGTCATTGTTGGAGCAGCAGGAGATTTTCTTGCGAGAGATCTTCACAGTATTGTGGTTTCAATAAAAGACAAAATCAAGTTAAGGCGACGACGTTTTACTGTTGTATATGGGTCACTAGAAGCTCCAAGAATTTTTGCTGCCTCTGATTTATGTCCAGCGGAACTTTCTGAACGTTATGGAGTGGAAGGTTGTCAAGCCATGTTTCTTTGCAGGATAGCTCAAGATCCCTTGGCAAGTCATTTATCGTTGTGGACCGAAAGTGCTAATCATCCAAATTTGCTTTTACATTTGAAATGTCACCCATTACAAATGATGCTTCCAAAAGAGAAACTTGAAGCTGCTTTATTACGATCAGCTCAAACAGCTGTTTGCGCTGTTGGTGTTGATATGAATATGATCCGAGAAACTCAACATTTGCAATGTCTCCTTCAATTTGTCCCGGGTCTAGGTCCACGAAAATCAGCTGCTCTTTTGTCACATTTAACAACAACATTCGTCAGCAGAACTCAACTTTGTGAAGATACAATCATAAGAGATGAAATCAAAGATGATGAAGAGAGCAATGAAATTTCAAAGTCTAAAGGGTTTTTAATCGGACCTATAGTTATGCGAAATTGCAGTTCTTTCATACGCATTACACCTGATATTGCCTTAGATTCAGATAGTATTGATCCTTTAGCATGTACAAGACTCCATCCTACTGAAAGTTATAATGCTGCATACAAAATGTCACGAGATGCCATAGAAGACTCTAAAAGTACAAATAATGAATGCGCAATTCATGTGATTGCAAATCCGGCATGTTTGGATGATTTGGATCTTGAAGAATATTCAATTATACTCAGCTCAAAAGGGTCACCTCGAATTCTGTAAGATAGTAAATGTTTTGAGAGAATCTCTCAATGTCTTCAAAAAAGTAATTAAATATTTTCATGTTGTGTTTCTCAAATTTCTTAAAAATTTCTTTCATAAAAAATTTCTGAAATCCATTCAATAAAGTTCTATTCTCTATTTAGACCACACCTCATATGGATTCGTAAGGAATTAGATGAGCCTTACAAAGATTCACGATTACCCTATGCGGGTTTGACAGGCCTGAGATTATTTCAATTACTAATTCAAGAAGATCCTTTTGATTTCCAACCAGGGTAAGATAAATGATACGTTTCTCTATTCTTTTTTAGAGGAGAAGCAAGCGTTTGTGTGCTTGATTCTCGTGGGGGTAATGTTCAGCTTGCGTTGCAGCCTTCTGGGGTTCCTGTTGATGTAGTTGACATTTATGAGTATATGCGTCAAGAGTCTGAAGCAACAAGTAGACGCGGTGGATGGGATCAACAAGCTCCTACACTTGAATCAAGTTTACCTCAAGGAAAAGTACTTTCGTGTAGAATTAAAGAACTGGATTTTGAGAATTTTTGTTTGAAAGTCGTTTTATCAAATCAAGCAGCAGCGGAATTGTTGGCAGATATATTACCAAAGTAAGCATTATTTTAAACTATAAAATCTTGAATTAGTGATTATCCAGGATTAGTATCTTCAAAAGATTTAACGCCTAAAAGTATAAAAAATATATTAAGTCCACCCCCTAATACAACGTAAGATTAATTTATTATATTTTTGTATTAACATTTTTAAAATCACAATAATGAATCATTTATTCCTGTATTATATTATTATCCTTACTTTTGCTATATTATTAATTTTAAATAAATTGAATTTTAATAATTTATATAATTCTTTTATTACAATTATCAATTATTCATAAATTTGATTTTAGTTATTTTTGAAATTGATATTATTGTTTTTTCTATGACAAAATTTTTATAATTGTCATTAATCAAAAATATTTTATAATTATATATTTATATAAATATTTTTTTTTATTCAATATTATAATCAATTACAAGTCATTTGATCATAATAATTGAATTAAGTTCAATTTTAATTATTAAAGTTTAATATGAAATTTTTGTTTTAGAAGAATTTCAAATGGAAATTTACAAGGATCATGTGGTATAACAGAATCCTTTGCAAGACAAACAATAAGACGTAGAATCCACCATCCAAGATTTCGTAATACAATGTCAACATCGAAAGCACTTATAGAATTACAAAGTGCAAGAGTAGGGGAAGCACTTTTTCTTGCAAGTCCTGGAAAAAATGACGAATTAATTTTATATGTTAAAACATGTCATTCACCATTTTTGGTTAAAGCAATTACTGTTCAAGAACATGATAAAAAATCACCAAGTAATTTGAAATAAATTTTTTTTTTTTAAATTTAAAATTTCAGGTGAACTTGGACGTTCATTATATATTGGTAATCAAAAATTTATGGATTTAGAACAAATTCTAGGACAATATGTTGAATCATTAAGAGTTAATTTAAATGAAATGTATGAATTTGAGGTATGATATTATTTTTGAAAAAATATTTTTTTTTTTATTCTAGAAATATCGGACGGGAGAAAAAATTGAAGAAGTTGAAAGTGCTTTAATAACAGCAAGAGAAAATAAATCATCGGGGGGTGGTGGAATTGAATGGGGATTAACAATAGATTCAAATTATCCAGGGAATCAACCAGCTGTTAGATTTCATTTAATCGCTATTCCACCAAAACAACATAATAGTATTATTGTATTAAAGGATGGTGTTTATGTCTCAGCTGATGGTTTTAAGTTGTGGAATCATAAAGAAAAATCATTACGTCGTTTAACTAATTGGTGGAAAACAACTGGATATTTTCAGGTAAGAATGAGTAGACAATATTTTTTTTCTTATAGCGTAAAGAACTTCTAGCTGAGTATACTGCAACTAAACGTTCAGCTAAACAGTCTCGTTCAAGAAATGACAAATTTTGGTAATGTCTCAGATTAATTTTTTTTTGTCAAAGTTTTTTTTTTAAGAATATACTTGAACATATCACTTTGCAACTCAAATAAATACTCAATCTAAATACTAAGTTTATATGCTCACTCTTAATACCAATTCTAAATAGTCACTCTTAATGCTTGCGCTGAGAACTTTTTCTTTTAAAATGTTTATCCATTATTTGAAGGTTAACTTGTTCTATGTAATTATTGATGTGTTTTTATAAATGTTCATTCAGCTATTTAGAAGCTCCTTCATTGAATGACGGAAAATAAATCATTTAGATAATTCGGAATTTGGTCTTATGTCCCAATCTAATTCATAAATTTAAGAAAATTTTCGATCAATTATTTTATTATTTCCATATAAATAATTTATCTTTCATATTGTTGTTTGAAAATTTTTTATTAACATGCATTTCCGCACATGAAAACAAAATCTACGTAAACTTGACGAGGAATTAATTTAATGTAGCATATGTGGAATTCGTCAAAAGAAAAGTCATAAAAGGAACTCATTCTTCAGTCTATATTGTACAGCAAATTATGAAAACAACCCCCAATTGTAGACATTGAAATGTTTTGAACATTGCATGCATCTTTGCCTGGGACAGGATACAGTTCTCATTATTGATGCAGGTCTGTCGCATCAAAACTTCCTGATGCTTCGGCAGATCCCGAATGACACATTGGCTTTCCAGGAACTTACTGCTGGGAATTATTTATCGATACATTGTAGTCCCTAAATTTGTAGGTATAATTCTAACGTTGCACCGTCTTTAAAACGCGTATACGTTTTCCGAGTCTTACAGAACCCATCTACCGTTTCCATACAGCTCTTGTTGGACAGGCACCCTTTAATTTCAGTAGTCGCCTTTTCTAGAGTTCAATCAAACCTCGCCATTGTTAGCTAAATCTCTAAAGGGAATTGATTGAGAGGTTAACAATTTCGCGAAACGGTCATCGTTTTCTTCTGTGCCGGCAATTGGTGAATGCAAAGTAGGATAAGTCCTTTAAATTGATCATTGCTATGAAGCGTTTATGTATGCATCACTCGAAAGTATACTACTTTTATGCTTATAAATCCGTGCTGTTTGCATATGCATTGTTGCTTATTCATGCATGGTGTGTTTAGTTCAAAATTATTATAGGAATGCCGGTTGAAGTGACAATGAGTGTGCCAGCTAAAAATCAGCCACGAATGATACACCATTTGCCGGATGCAGCGGCACCCACCGTCTCAAGAGGATCATCAATTGGCCGACAAGACAATATGTCAACAGATGCTACTTTGGAGGGTTTTTCTTCTAGTAACATCAAAAGTCAGGGCTCTCTGACACATCCTATTCTGCAACAAGCTCAAAATATAACAAAAGTAGTTAAAATCTCTCAAGGTCGCCGTTTTGTTTCTCGTCCTTTACGTTACGAGGACTTACCACCTTTTCAAGCGATGCGCCCATCTCCAACTGCATTTCCGTTCAGTGGGAGAGAGTCCGAAAAGGGGATCAATCGAATGCATCATCACTTAACTCCTGAAGACCCTTCCATGTTGCGCAACAACTTATTTCCTTATGACACTCAGGCAAGTGACCTTGAGTGGTTATCATGGAACAACTCTACAAAATCCAATATTAACTTGGACTTATCGCGGGATCAAGAATTTTTAAAACGTCAGCATGCAATGATGGCCTCTAGTTCTCTACCATCAAATTTGATTGCGCAAAATCTACAATTCTCGAGGAGCAAGTCTGCTATACAATCAACCAGAGCTCTATCACAAGAGCTCGAAGCAAAACTTCGATCAACAAAGGTCTCTTCACCTCTTATGCGATTATTAAAAGCCCAGTCCTTCCAACCTGCATCATGTGCTGCTTCAGCTTTATTCCAACAACAACAACAACAATCATTAGGGAAATTGCGGAATCATAATGAAAGTCAAAGGACTTCTATACAGAATCTGTTATCACAACAACCACCACCACCACCACCTATGATTTCGGCCTCAGCAAATTATGAATCTTCGCGACGGGGGTTAGGAGGAGCACAGTGGTTATTTGATGCTGCTCTTGCAAGAGAGGTTAGAATATAGAGTTAAAATCTATAATGTCTTGTTACAGAAAGCTCAGAAATTAGAACAACAACAACAACAACAACAACGATCCACTTTTAATGAATTTCGATTAGGAAGCCCACATAGGGTAGTTGTAGGAGGAGGAGGATCAGCATCATTAGCAGCAGGTTCACCTTCGACAACTACAAATCCATATAACAAGACTACTACGATATCTCCAACTCGAGGCTTAACCCAGTATACAACACCAGGACTTGTTGCACATGGCAATTTAAGTCCAATATCAATCTCACCAGTAAGAAATCGAGAATGGCAATTTACAATGGAAGAAGACATAATAGATGAGGAATATCTATATAGAAAAGATGAAATGCAGAGAAGACGTAATCCTAGATATCTAGCTCAAACAAAAAAATTGCATGATCTTCATATAGTATTACCTCTTTGTATACCGTCTGGTACAATTGTAGTTGAAGATCCACAAGGTGCAAATTATTATAAGTTTTCAGATGAAAAACTTGTTGGTGCTCATATTTTATTTGGTAGAGGTGTTTCAACATCATCAGAAATAAATAATAATCTCACAGCAACAAATAATAATAAAAGTATTGATAATAAAAATATCAATGATAATAATAATTCCAATAATATTAATGATAATAATTTTATTAATAATATTATTAATGATAATGTTATTAATAATAATGATATTGATAAAGTATTAGAAATAAAAAAAAATAATATTAATGAATTAGAAAATATTATTGAAACGGATGAAAATACTAACTCATCTACATTAGTAAATAAAAATAGTAAGTCATAAAAAAAAAAAAATTTTTTTTTTAGATAAAATATCAACATCGGCATGTGATGTATGGGCTTCTTTTTTAAATGTTCGTTTGGGAACAATATATAATCTAGATGAAGAACAAATGATGATTGTTGTTGATAAATTCAAATCATGTTTTGATAATGATTTATGTCATTTTTACATACCAGTATCAATGGATTGTCGAGGAATATATCCTTCAACAGATGATTTGATTAGTCAAAGAGCAGGTCGTCCATCACTTATGATGCGTGATGCAAAAGATGGTAGAAAATCAGCAAATGAAAGATATGAAACTAGAGGAACACCAACAACAGATAATGATATAAGTAGATTAAGAATGTTAAAACGTTATTTAAAACGTTTTGCACGTGATTTAATAGAAAATTTAGGATTTAATATATCAATACGTCCATCATTATTAGGAGAATTTGGTTTCCAAATAGATCAACAACCACCTAGACCTTGTATAGAGCTTCATGATAATTGCAGGTAATAAAAAAAACTAAATTTTTTAATAAATTTATTCAGAACATCAACATTAACTAAAGGTGGATTAAAAATTGTTATACGCGAATGGTCAAAATTAAATGATCCAGAAGTATTTAAAAAAGTATGGAAAACAAAAAAAAAAAATTTTTTCTTGAAAGGTTTGGAATGGACGTTTATCCTCAACAACAAAACATCGTGGTTTAGCAGAAGAAATCTGGGCTAGATTACTTGAAGATAAAGAAATACCTGCTGCAAGAGTAATTTGTGGTGAAATTCGTTTAGAACATAATCATTTGAGAATGGTAAATTATAATATTATAAATTTATAATCTTATTATAAATATTTATTTAAAATTATATTAATTATAATTTTTTTAAAATATTAGGTTGATCCTCGTTGGAATGATGAATTAATATTAGGAAGAAGAGTAGCTGATCATTATCCAAATTTAGAAGCACCAAATCCAGATGAATCACCAGCACGTTTTGTATTTTGTTCACGCATACCAAAACCAAATGTTATTTATACTTATGCCAAAAATATAAAAGAAGAAGATCCAAGAATAGCAGCTTTAAATAGTAGATTAAGTCCATTATTTAAAGTTCATTTATCAAAATATCCATATGCAGGAATATCTTCAAAAAGTAGTAATAATAATAATAATCAAATAAAAATTAATAATAACCAAATTAATTCATTTCCAACAAAAGATGAAGGTAATACAGAAGTAACAATAAGTACAGAAGATTCTGAAAAAAATTCATGTATATTAAAAGAATTAAATAAAGAGCCATTAAAAATATTAAAAAAAAAAAGTTTAAATGAAAATATAAATCAAAATTTAAAAAAATTAATGGCAGATGTAACAGAAGCAGTTAATTTATATTCAGATAGATCAGCAATTAAAGATAATGCTTTAGACAGTTTATCATCAACAGGTTAGTTTATTTTAAAATTTATATTTTAACAGTTCCGTGCAAATTTTATTTAAAAGGGGGTTGTGCTAGATCAAAAAATTGTTATTTTTTACATCCAGTCGACCCAACATTGGAATCAAAATTAGATGTTCGTCATGTTATTCCTAAACATCCAAAATTTTTCTAAAAAAAAAAAAAAAAAAAAAAAAATTTTATATAAAAGACATGAGATGTGATTTATGATGATGTTTTGGTAATAATGATATAAAATCTCCACTATTAGTAGAAAATATATGAAGTAATAAAAATACTTAAAATTATATATATAATTTTTTGATATACAAATTTATATTTTTTTTTATCAAATAAAACAATTTCTTCAATTTGTTGAAATGCTGAATTTACTGATAACATTATTTTAAATCCATTCAATAATGCATAAAATATAATAATAACATTGAATATACCAGCAGAATTACCGCTGAAATAAATCATCAATAAATTCATTCCTAATGTTTTAATTGGTGACCAAGATATGTCCCAAGCTTTTTTAATGTTAGCTTCATATATTTTTGCAACGTTTTTTTTTATATCTACAGATATATTATTATGACCTTGTAATGCTTTTGAGTTTAAATTATTTTTATTTATTTCTTCAGATAAAGATTTATCTGTTAATAATTTTAATTCTGGTATATCTTTTAATTTATGATGTAATTGAGGTGGTAATTCAAAAATCCAATTATTTGACGACATTAGGTACAATAAAAAAAAAAACAGTTTTTTTACAAATTTTTTCATCATAATAATTATTATTATGTTGTGATCATAATTAATTGTTAACAAATTTCATTCATAATGTTTAAATTTTCTCATATTCAAATCTTTATTAAAATCTAAGATTTGTTATTTTTGATTCTCATTTTAAAAAAAAAAAAATAATAAGTTGAATATTTTATGAAACATATAAATTTTATTTAAAAGAATTAGAATTAATAATATTTGAAACAATTTTTAAAATTTAATAAAAAATATTAACAGATGAATTCTAATGATAAATATAATAATACTTAATTTTCAAAAAAATCTAAATAAAAGTTTCTATGTAAATTAGAAATTAAAAATTTTTTTTGATAGAATTGACTTTTCGTGTTTCAGAAAAGTTTAATAAGATAGAAATTTTCTGTAGTAAACTCTAGTATATTAATAACGAAATATTTTTTTGCATTCATCAAGATCCTGTCAATTTTCAATTACAAATTGAAAAGTTTGGTAAAGATTAATAAAAGAATTTGACATGCAATGAATAAATTATAGAATGCTATTATTTATGCTGTTACTCACATTTGTGTTCAAGATCGATTGTACAAGAAGATGTAATTTCAGCTTAGAGATACAAGTCCGTAACCAATTGAACATCAATATTTCTTTGACGAAAAAAACGATAATTCTCGAACCAAACAGCAGATTATATTTATAAAATTTGATGTACATAAATTGCATTAATATTTTACTTTCCTATGAGCAACTACATAGTAATCAATCACTGCTAATAATGTTGGGACCTGACCTTTTGAATGACCCTGACAGGAAAATAAAACATTCTCATGTAAAAATTATGTAATCATAAAAATACGTACTGTATTATTTCTAGTATTCAAGTTTAAGTTAATTTTATAGGATAATCTGATTTTTATTATTAAATTTGGTCTGTAAAAAATTTAAGTCTCGTGGTTTTTATTAGCATGACATTCGAAAAAAAAAAAGGGTGTTGTGCTATTCTCTATTCATTATTTTTCAATATCTTATATAGTTATTATCTGTGATATGAAAACTTGTTTTAAAAATGTTTTGTGTTATTCCCAATTATATTAAGGTCAATAAACACCCGCCCGTAAAATGATTAATTTTCTAAGACTTATGAATTGAATGTTATTATCTCTATCATGAAAATCAAACTGAAGGACATATTCCCCGAAATATTTTTTATCGCATAAAAAAGTTTTTGCATTATGGTTTTGAGAAAAAAAAAAAAAAAAATCTTGCCTTTTTAATGTGTGTGCTTATTACGATAATGCGAATTTTGTTTTATTGGATTATTTATAATAAGTTTATAAGTCTAATCAGCAAAATAACTTTTAAAACTCTTATGCAAATTTATTATTCAAAATAATTTTAGATCTGATATTTACAGATTCCATTACGTTTTCGATTGCTTAAACATAAAATTATAAATCCTTTTTTTTAAGTGAGTGTAACTGGTATGAATAAGCAAGGATTAGTTAAAAAGTCAAATTCGAAATCAGAATGGATAAATCGCTCAATCAATTTTTTCCAAAGTCCAGATCTTTTTCCAGGAAAATATAATAAATCAACAAGCTGTAAAAATAATTAATTTAAGAATGATTAATAATTCAATCTCAGCAACTAACACACGTGATCTATATAAATTAAAAAAAACCTTTAAAGACTTCTGCGAACGGTATAAATTAAACAAAAGTTTTTGTGTGATTTTTTTAAGAATTCTCAAGAAAAATTGAGGTCATACGTTTTATTCTTAAATGAACAACCATATTCTAAAATCTGAGTTTGTGATAACGATATTTACTATAATTTTTAGCTCTCACTTTTTTAATCTTTGTTCAGCTAGAGTTATTGCAACAATTGAAAGGCCGTCTGTACAAACATCAAGTGCTAAGTTTGATTACTTGGGGGTTGAAAACTTCAATACAGCTCAGCTCGGTTACCATGACACGCAATTTTCGACTGAATTTGGGGGAAAAGTTGGTATAAGAGGGACATATAAAAATCTCGAAATTAATGAGAGGGACATTTATGGTGGAGCTCATGGTATCGGGAACTATCCTGTAGCAATGTCTGTTACTGAGTATACCGTTGACTTTGAGCAATCTGGAGAACGAGGTATTAATTACTTTGGATATTGGTTGTCAGCGCTTGATGATGGAAATAATCTGGAAATATGGGATGGCGACCGAGTTATTTTCAATCTCAATCCTCAGTCTGTTATTGATCTAACTAAATCTAATCCACAATATTTTGGAAATCCTACTTATGATCCCAAAACTAATACTGACCAAATTTACGTCTTTATTAATTTTTTTTGTGAAGACTGCCGCATGACAAAGATAGTTTTTAAACAAACAACTTCTGCTGGTTATGAAAGTGACAATCATACAGTTGGGTATTATTTGGATGTAGTTGGAACAGAAATCCCTCATCCTCCAGTGGTAAGCAGTATTGTCATTAAATATTTAACTTGCATAATGTAATGATAATGTAATTAGCATTGACTGTTGTCTGATTAAAGCGTGATATTTTTATCATAAATTTATGTTTACAATAACTTGAACAGAAAACGACGACAACAACAACAACGACAACGACAACAACAACGACAACGACAACGACGACAACGACGACAACAACGACAACAACGACAACGACGACAACGACGACAACAACAACAACGACAACAACAACAACAACGACAACAACGACAACGACGACAACAACGACAACAACAACAACAACAACGACGACAACAACGACAACGACAACGACAACAACGACAACAACGACAACGACGACAACAACAACAACGACAACGACGACAACAACGACGACAACGACGACAACGACGACAACGACGACAACGACAACGACGACAACGACAACGACGACAACAACAACAACGACAACGACGACAACGACGACAACAACAACAACGTCAACGACAACAACGACAACGACGACAACGACGACAAATGATCCCATTGTAAGCTGTGTAATTTGAAAAAACGTTTTAGACTAACGAGACTCGTGTAAAGCCCGTGATCATAGCTGCAGCAGCAGCAGGAGCATTAGGCGCTCTTGTGACAACGGGATTGTTGATTTACAAAAGAAAACCAGCTGTTCCTCTGTATGTTAAACGAGCATGTACTAAATAATTTTTCAGAAATTTCATTGAGGGAGAATTTGTAGACGAGATTGAGAATATCGAGGATCCATCGAGAGATCAAGTAGCTATGATCTAGAGCTTTTGGAGTCGATGAAATTTGCCATAGCCGGCACTTTAAAAATTGATCAGAGTAAAATCGAATAATATTTAAGATTTGTGATCAACATGAGCATACATACTTACTATACATTAATTTAGTTTAAGTCAGTGTACGTTGATTTCATCAAAGGTGAAATCAATGTATAGTGACATATTCGAATTACACCTACCGCTTCTAGATATAATGTGAACGCTATCGATGATTTCACATGAATACGATCAATAAAGTCGAAGACTTTAAAAATCAAATTGGTTCGGTCTGTTTGAATCATGACGATCAATAAATGTTATCATTGTTCTGATGGCAAATTTTATTTGAAAATTTATTCTGAAAAAAAATGTCTAACCATATAGGGAGATTCTATATACAATATTTTTTTTTTTTTTTTAAATTATTTTTTTTGAAAATAATACTGAGTGTAGCAATCTTCTATTTTAAGGTTACACTTACTTATTGAAAACTAAGACTCAGATGACTTTCGAAATTGCAAACAGTTAATCGCTACATGAGAAACAATAATATAAGAATAAATAAAATTGCAATAGGTTTTTCTTTAAGTAGAAAAAGATATTAAATCTTACAGAAAGTATAAAGTGGAAATGAGATATTTCTATTTGAAAATATTATTGTCCTATTTGCATTTCAATTTATAAAATTGTTACCACGATCATGATCAGAGAAAAAACATATCATGATCAGAGAAAAAACATTTTTTTTTAAAAAAAAAAATTATAAATTTTAAATTCTTATAAAATAAGTTTTTTATTTTCGATGTATTTTTCGTTATCAGAGTATAATAATTTCAACTAATAATATTAGAATATTTTGAAATAGTGTAATTTAAAAAAAAATTTCTGTGTTTAAGAATTTATAAAATATATTGACTTTAACATTCTATAATTTTTTTTTTTAATTTCAAAACTATTCTTTGCTTTTAGATTTTTATATATTGCTTGCTCGATAACTTCCAGTAACTGTTACAGCGACGAGATTCTGTATCATTGTATTATTTATTAATTAAAAAAAAAAAATTCAAAATTCTCAAAACTCGTTCCATGAATAATGCGTTTTAGGTAAGTCAAAATAAATTCAGAATAATAAAGGCGATTCATCTTTACTGTATTTCATTCATGTCCTAATACCTGTCAATTCTAACCCAAAATAAATAAATAAATGTTACAAAAAAAAAGAGAGCATGTATGTATGCTATGTGTAGAATAGTTATTGTATGTCTTTTTTGGCAAATCTTGAAATTATTATTTGAGATTCAATTATATGGAATCTATAAGCTCATTACAAATGACTATAAAGAATAAAATGTAATCAACGATAAATTTTTTTTTGATGAGATACAAAAAAAGTTCAGTCACGAGGTTTTAAAATAATTTTCCATTTATATAAATAGAAATTCAAGGTCTGAATATACAACAGTTTTACTAAAATTGAAAAGCTGAACATTGATCTTACATTTGTATCGAAAAAAGAATTAAAAAAAAAGAAATGTATGTATTAAAATTTGAAATTTTAGAGTCCCGAATCTTATCGTAAACCACATACAAACGGTAAAAACTACATCATAATTTATTGTCGATTAATTTTTCTTTTTGATTCAGAATGCGTTTAATGAATCAATTTATTTTTACATTCATCTTTTATTTGCTTTTGCTAAGAAAAACTTTGCATGCGGGTGAAGTTATAGCAACTATTGAGAGTCCGTTTAAACAAGATTCAACTGCAAAGTTTAAGCGTATAGGGACAGAGACTTTTGACAGCTTTGATGCTGGGTATCACAGAGAACCATTAAAGACTGATTTTGGTGGCAAAGTTGGTGTTATAGGAACATACACAGGGCTTACAATTAGCAAAAGAGACGTTTACGGTGGTGCATATGGAATTGGTATGTATGCTGTAGCCAGAAGCAATCAGTATACTCTCGAATTCTCAACAACTGGAGAAGACAAGATAAACTACTTTGGTTATTGGTTGTCCGCACTTGACATGGCCAATCAATTAGAAATATGGGAAAATAGAAAATTGTTATTCAGATTAAGTCCTGGAGATGTTGAAAAGTTAATTAATCATAATAGAAATTATTTTGGCAACCCGACATATCAGCCAAGAAAGATAATGAATGAAATTTTTGTATTTATCAATTTCTTCTGTAGAGATTGTGAGATCACAAAAATTGTGTTTAAACAAAAAACAAGCTCGGGCTATGAGAGTGATAATCATACTGTAGGGTTCTATTTGGAAGAGTCAGGAACCGAAGTTCCCACTAAAACAACCGTAAGCAGCTCAATATTCCGACAATTTTTTGTACATGATCGTAAATGTTGTACTGATTACATTACCATAATTTCTCAAAATTCAATCTTATTCAGACACCAACGACAACAACGACAACGACGACAACAACACCAACGACACCAACGACACCAACGACAACAACAACAATACTGCAGACGACTTCAGAAACTGTTACTTATGTAGGTAACATGTGAAATCTCATAGTTTTAAACAAAGGTTGCACCGGTCATGCGAGTTGGAGGAGCTGTAACAGCACTTGGTGGTATCTTGGCATTAGGATACGTACTTTATCAACATGTAACTGCTGCGCCTTTGTAGGTAGTATCATAATTATATACTCTACTTACAGAATTATGACAGATGCGGAATTCATAGATGATCGTGTTGATAATGTTGAAGAAGATAAAGATCAAGTAGCAATTTTAACGATTGCTTAAGAAGTAAGTGGCTAAATTTAAATCTTTTTAAAGATCAAATTTAAAGGTTATTTTTGCAATAAAATTTGGAAAAAGCTTCAAAGTTGACATGACAATAAATTTAAAATTTTTTATTTCCCGTCACATATAATTCAAAACTTCAGATATTTGATTACAATATTGTATCGAGTTTTTATTTATGATTTTTTTTTTAACAAACATTTTTTAATATGACTCTAAGTTTGACTTCAATTTAAATGATACTGCATTATTCAAGAATATAGTTATACAAAAATTTAATGACTTCAATTTGAAGCCCCTCAAAAATTGTAACTCTTATTGAGTTTCTAAGTATTACGTTTTAAATTTTATATTTCAGTATTTTAAATCACCCATCTTCCAATGAAAACTTGTTGTTTAACTATAAAATATATTAACAAATTTATTATTATTATAAAAAATACTTATGATTTGTTTGAAAAAACTGCAATAAACAATACTTATTAATTTCAAGAATTTTTAAAATATGAAAATACATGAATATTAAATACATTATTATTTACATAGCCTATCTACAAGAACTCAAAAATGACTTTTTAAACATTAATTATTTTTATACACATAAGATTATTTTTATTTTTAAATTAATTTTATTTTTAAATTAATTTTATAAACATAAATTATTTTTATTTTTAAATTATTTTTATAAACATAAATTATTTTTATAAACATAAATTATTTTTATTTTTAAATTATTTTTATAACTTACGATTATTTTTATTTTTAAATTAATTCTATAAATATAAGATTGTTTTTATTTTTAAATTATTTTTATAAACATTAATTATTTTTATTTTTAAATTATTTTTATAAACATAAATTATTTTTATTTTTAAATTAATTTTATACACTTACGATTATTTTTATTTTTCAATTAATTTTATAAACATAAGATTGTTTTTATTTTTAAATGATTTTCATAAACATAAATTATTTTTATTTTTAAATTATTTTTATAAACATAAGATTATTTTTATTTTTAAATTATTTTTATAAACATAAGATTATTTTTATTTTTAAATTATTTTTATTTTTGAATTAATTTTATAAACATAAATTATTTTTATTTTTAAATTAATTTTATAAACATAAGATTGTTTTTATTTTTAAATTAATTTTATAAACATAAGATTATTTTTATTTTTAAATTATTTTTATAAACATAAATTATTTTTATTTTTAAATTAATTTATAAACATAAATTATTTTTATTTTTAAATTATTTGTATTTTTAAATTATTTTTATAAACATAAGATTATTTTTATTTTTAAATTATTTTTATAAACATAAGATTATTTTTATTTTTAAATTAATTTTATAAACATAAGATTGTTTTTATTTTTAAATTAATTTTATAAACATAAGATTGTTTTTATTTTTAAATTATTTTTATAAACATAAATTATTTTTATTTTTAAATTATTTTTATAAACATAAGATTATTTTTATTTTTAAATTATTTTTATTTTTGTTTTTATTTTTAAATTAATTTTATAAACATAAATTACATTTATTTTTAAATTAATTTTATAAACATAAGATTGTTTTTATTTTTAAATTAATTTTATAAACATAAGATTGATTTTATTTTTAAATTATTTTTATAATTTTAAATTATTTTTATTTTTAAATTATTTTTATAAACATAAGATTATTTTTATTTTAAAATTTATTATTATTATTATTATTATTACGTTTATTATTATTATGTCACAAAAAGGCAGAAAAAATGTCCAATAATAATTGAGCATTAAATCTGGGATATTTCCATTTATATTTAAATTAATTATTAATATAAAAAAGAGTATAAAACAAAATTCATTTATATTATATATATACAATAAATATATACAATATATATATGTTTATGCATATGTAGTTTTTGTTGTATTTAAATTGACTCAAACTTACCAAAAAAAAAATTACATGAAATTTTCATATATTGTATGCCTGTTTAATTACTCCTATCTTTTAATTAAAAAATTAAATCTCAATTTACCAAATTATTATAATAATTAAAAAAAATATTTTTTTTTCAAGATTGATTCCAAAGTATTATATTCAGTTATCATTTATTTTAAATGGTAAGATTATAAAATTAAGAAGTCGACATATCAAAAAAATGAACAATTACAAGCATCATGATAGCATAAATGTCAACAAGTAAGGTCTAAAGTTCAGAAATGATTTTTTTTTTTAAAATTAATTTATTTATATAAATAAATACAAGCCTAATTAATCTGTATTATAGTATTTTACTTATAAAAAATTAATAATTAAATTGATTGATTTAATTAATATATTTATATTAGATTTTAATACAATTATAATAAGTTTTGGTATATTTATTTTTAAATTAATAAACTTAAATTTTGATATGTTTATTCTCAATCAATATATTTATATTAAATTTCAATATCAAATTTATATTTAAGTAAAATTTAAAAAATCAATGAATTTTTATTAAACAAATGCTGCTAAAATTTAAGTAGCAGATGCAGATAGAAATCCACTTTTATAAGCAAACCACTATTTATTGAATGTTATTTAATAGATTTTTTGATTATACATCTTCGTAAAATTGTCATACCAAAAATTTTTTAATAAATTTGATAAAATTCATAATTAGGTCATAATATATACAAGGAAAATATTTGCTTTTTTTTTCATTGATTGAAGACTTTAGTGAAAAATTTCGTTCAAAAAAAAAAAGAAAATAAAATGTTCTTGATTATCCGACACAAACCAAATTATTCAATAATAATAATATCTTTCAATTGAACTTTTAAAAGAGTTAATGCCTTCTCAGTATCAAATCTTTGTCGGTAAACCTTAAAAAAATGACTTGATTTCTATAAACATTTTATGTTAACCGTTTTTTTATTATACGAAAGTTTCATTTTTGCATAAAATACTGACATTTTAGACACCATTTAAATTTCAGACCAAGATTATTTCAAACTCTTATCTGTGCAGTTTTTTTTTTGCTTATAGTTAAAATAATATATTGTGCATGTAATTGTGCATGCACAGTGCTCAAGTGTATATGCACATCAAAGGTTTTTGTTCATTTTCAATTTCATTATAAATTGTGAATTCGTCCAATACAATTTTGTATATATATATTCTATATAATTGTAAATCATTATAATGGTTCAGCTATTTTGAACTCCAGAAAAGTTCCCTGATAATAATACTCAACCACATTAAAAAAATTTATTCTGTCTCACGTTTTGCTAAAAAATAATTTTAAAGAAAAAATAAATATATAGCGCTCGAACGACAACAAAGATTTACTTTCGTTGATACGTTCAAAAATTAGCCTAGTAAGATAGTGGATTTTAAAAAAATTATTGCGCTTCAAAGATTGACATTAAATAACAAATGCAGAGATCTTTTTCCAGAATTATCAAAAATAAAGCCATTATTTTTCTAAGTCATGTCGAATGCTGCCACTTGCTCTCTTTCATTAACTTCTGGTTGAACTGAAGCTTCTCCACCAAATACGGATTCAACTGGAGCCCTGAAATGGAGTATCCACGATCTTTATTCTTACGTTGCGGTGGATGATAAGGAATAATACCCTGCACCACCTAATGCAGCAACACCAGCTGCACCTGCGGCTGCAACACCTATAACAGCTCCAGTACCTAACCCTCCCCCAATCTAAGTCAGAATTTAAATTTAAAGAAAAAAAACTCACAGGTTCAGTTGATGTTTCTTCAAGCGGTTCTGAAGTTTCGACCCCTTTTGTTGTCGTTGTCGTTGTTGTTGGTGTTGTCGTTGTTGTTGGTGTTGTCGTTGTTGTCGTTGTTGGTGTTGTTGTTGTTGTCGTTGTTGGTGTTGTTGTTGTTGTTGTCGTTGTCGTTGTTGTTGTTGTTGTTGTCGTTGTCGTTGTTGTTGTTGTTGTTGTCGTTGTTGGTGTTGTTGTTGTTGTCGTTGTTGTTGTTGTCGTTGTTGTTGTTGTTGTTGTCGTTGTTGTTGTTGTTGTTGTCGTTGTTGTTGTTGTTGTTGTTGTTGTCGTTGTTGTTGTTGTTGTTGTTGTCGTTGTTGTTGTCGTAGTTGTCTGGAAA
>JAPYZD010008183.1:0-12341 GCA_030522725.1 Ichneumoninae sp. B BG-2022a
CGTCTTAATTCATTATATAGTTAACATATAGCTCAAAAAATTTAAAATTATTTAGACATCGGTAAATAAGATTTGCCAATAAAATCTTTTAAACTTTTGACTGCTTTTTCGCGAAAATGATTACACGAAATTTGTGAATAATAATTCAGAGCGGAAATGCGAGATGGGCATAAAATTTCGTAGTGCGTAGCGCGTCGTATGAATACCATTTCAGAGCACGTAATACGACGTGTCAATAATTTTACGAAGAGTACGGTGCGATGTGTACACGCCGCGAGTGCCTTCAAAAATGTCACTGCGGGATATCGTCACGAAATATGAGCGACAAAACTTCAAAACGAAATTTGAGAAATAAAACCTCAAAACGAAGTTTAAGCAAGAAAACCTCAAAACAACGTTTGAACCACAAAACCTTAAAAGACGGGCCCCGAAGGGGCTCCAAGCCCCGAAGGGGCTTGTTTTCTGTAGACCACATAAGTTTGATTAAGATCGAACAGAAACGACTTTTGGCAAGGATATCCTTAAATTCAAGAAAAATGTTTCTTTCTGAAAACATTATGCAGTCAACATAATTAGCAATATTTGAGTGGATTTGAGTGGATTTGCAAGAAAAAGATGGGGCCGTCAAAAAATCTTAAACAATACCCACAAATTAAGCGACTTTTGGCAAAGATATCCTTAAATTCAAGAGAAACGTTCATTTCTGAAAACATTATGCAGTCAACATGAGACAATCAAAGATGACCAAAGTTCATAGCCCCAGTGATAATTGATAGAGAAATTTAATATTAGTCTATAACATCGAAACACAATTTATCATCCTGCCTACATATCAATATACCTAAATTACTCTCTTCTCACACCCGACCACTTATCCCAAATAGTCACTAGTGCGATTCATCATTGACGTTACACTATATGTATATAGTATCGAATTGCTGGTGGAACCGCGCCAACATATAACCAGTCGGAGCGGCGGAAGTCGTGAGGCAACGAAGAAAAGACACAACTGGAAGAATTGCGTCCTGCGGCGAGATATAACCTCCAACGTCCGCACGTACGAGATTTCTCGACTCGACTGTAGTAAACCCCTGCCCCCCCCCCCCTCCCCCCTGCTGCCATGCCACCCGACTGCTCGTTCACTCGAGCTCGCGACCACGTTGCCCGTTTCTTATTCCGTGGATAATGGCTTGGGCTTGGCTACTTCCCCCTCCACCGAGCCCAACTCGCTTTGCTCTTCGTCTCACTCTCCTTTCCCTCGCTTGACTTTTATTTCCCTTGGTTTACCGTGTCGCTCCTGCCTACGGCCGCTGGTTCTCCAGCGCCTTGAGGTTCTCGCGTGCAGCTAAGGTAGTAGCTAACAACTCTGTGTTCAACCGGCTCCTGTCTCTATCCTTGATTCTGCGAAGAAGTGGGCACAGGCGATGCTGGTGCGCAGGTTGCCCACCGTAGGCGCACGGTCATGTTGAACGGTTTACCGAGCAATTCTATTGGAAATTCTGCGACGGTGACTTTAGCGAAACGGTCGGCCACACTTCACTGGCTCTCTGACACTGGTCGGTATTTCGATCTTGCCTCGAGTTGAAGCAAACAGACTGAGATTGCAAAGTGCAAATACTGTGAGGAATGGAAAAGAAGAGTGCCGAACCGACGACAATATCACGATTTTTTTTATTTCAGAAAAATTCATACTGTAAAATGAGATTGCTATTCATTAATTGGTAGCTTTGAGTGTCCCCGAGTGTCCCTGAATGTCTCCGATCGTATCCGAGTGCCTCTGAGTGTTTCTGAGTGTTTTTGAGTAGTTCGGAGTGTCCTTGAGTGGTCCTGAGTATCCCTGAGTGTCTCTTAGTGTCGTCGCGTATCTTTGAGTGTCGCCTGAGTTTCTCGTACGTGTCCCTGAGTGGTCTAAAGTGTCTCTAAGTGTCTATGAAGGCCTCTGGGGGCCTCGGAGTGTCCCTGAGTATCCCTGAATGTCTCTTAGTGTCTCCCATTGTCGCCACGTATCTTTGAGCGTCTCCTGAGTTTCTCGTACGTGTCCCTGAGTGGTCTTAAGTGTCTCTGAGTGTCTATGAAGGCCACTGGGGGCCTCAGAGTGTCCCTGAGTGTCCCTGAGTGTCTCTGAGTGTCCCTGGGTATCTCTGAATGTCTCTTAGTGCCTCCCATTGTCGACGCGTATCTTTGAGTGTCTCCTGAGTTTCTCGTGCTTGTCCTCGGCGGGTCTCTGAGTGTCCCTTAGTGTCTCCCATTGTCATCGCGGGTCTTTGAGTGTCTCCTGAGTTTCTCGTACGTCTCCCTGAGTCATCGTAAGTATCTCTGAGTGTCTATAAGGGCCTCTGTAGGCCTCGGAGGGTCCCTGAGTGTCCCTTAGTGTCTCCCATTGTCATCGCGTGTCTTTGAGTGTCTCCTGAGTTTCTCGTACGTGTCCCTGAGTCACCGTAAGCGTCTCTGAGTGTCTATAAGGGCCTCCGTAGGCCTCGGAAGGTTTCTGAGTGTCTATGAGGGCCTCCGCGGGCCTCGGAAGGTCTCTGAGTGTCTATGAGGGCCTCCGCAGGCCTCGGAAGGTCTCTGAGTGTTCTTGAGTGACAATTACTGAGTCTCAATAAACAGTAAAATGATATTTAAGAATTAATATCTGCTCTTGCGAATAGTGGACTTTACTAACCGATCATATTTACCCATTTCTCCTCGAAATGCACTTTGTTTTGTTCCAAGCATTAGTTTCTCTTCTCTCCTCTCCACGGAAACTGAGAAACCCTTTGGAAATGAGGGCTCAACGACTCTTCGAAAGGACTTCGTCATGAGGGACTACCGTGGATGCCGTCCGGTCAAAGTACCCGAAAGCCCACCGAGGACGATGGAGGGACGAGGGGGTGGAAGAGGCGAATCAATTCCGTTGTGGGCTCTCTTGAGGAAAGTCGGGTCAAAGACACGGCAAGTGTTCCCTCTGCTATGCACTCACTTTTATCGGCGCAATACACCACCAGCACACCAGCATTCCCAGATCGAAAAACATTCCTCGGACGTTCGTTGGAGGGATAATCGTAGACTCAAATTATACGAGAATTATGCAATTAGTTACTGCAGTTATTGCAGTTACTTTGCCTCTCCCTTGATTATTTGAATGAACTATGTACGACAGCTATTGTAAAAAAAAAACTGGCACGCCAAGTTTTTTTTTGTCAAGATTTTTTGCATCTTGTATGTTTATTTTTTAGATTGTTTTGATAAACATATTTTTTGAAGAATTTTTTTATATGTACTACTACTTGGGTGATTTCATTTGATTTCTCTTCGATTTTTGTTTGTTTTTTTTTTTACTTTGATGAACGTCTTTTTGGAAGAATTTTTTTGTTAAGAGAATGTTTTAATAAACATCTGTTTCGACAGATTTTTTTATTTTATAATATCATTTACTTTTTTATTATTACTTTTTTAAAGAGATTGTTTTGATAAATATATTTTTTGAATTTTTTCTACTCGCTAATCCTCCCGTTGCTCCCACAGTTTCCTGTTTTCCAGCGAAGCCACCGCGTAATTTCGTATACGGGTACTCACTCTGCCTTTTCGCACATCTCTTTATTTTTCGTCTCTTTGATTTGCATAAAAATAAATGAAAGTGAAAAAAAACCATGATGATTCCTTAATTTCTCGTCCCAGCTGGCATACGAATCGCGTGTCCCAGTCTCCCGGCAGCGACAGTTATAGACTTCGCTAATTAGATTCAATTTATGCAACTAATGCGAATTGTGGTCTATTCAATTGAATTTACGAACAAGAGACAAAAGACGCCGGATGGGTCAGACTGTGGACGGGGAATTTCCGTAGGACCAATTAAAATTAACTATGCAACGTAGAATCTGACATGGGAGTGGCGTCCGGTAAGGAGGACGGGCGTAGGGTAAGTGGCCAAAGATCGCAGGGGTTGAGCGGTCCCGGTACCAGGAGATTCTAATGTTATTACGAATCCAGCGGTAGCGCAACAGCCAATGCAGCTCTAAATGGCTCAACGGGCAAAATCGAGATACCGTCTCGCGAGAATCGAACGCGCCGCGGGCTGCGGCGGAGGCGGCTTATCGGCCTCTGCTCTCGAACCAATTCAGCTCGATCGTTTAATCGTGACCGAACGATACCAGGTCAGCTCCGCTGTGCGGCCCCACCGCTCCATGTGCCCTCTGTCGAATGTGAAAAGTCCGCGATCTCGATTCTCCAATCCCGACGTTTCTGTTTACAGAGCTACCCCTCTCGCCCAACTCCCACACCGAGAGCTCAGCACAACAGCACTCTGTATTTACCATATTACACTGTAGGTACGGTAGTAAACTATACAATTTCCGTAATTGCACATATGACTCGACTAAGGCCAGGATGGCGTACTTTATATGCTTAGATATGAGAAAAAATTACGGGCGTCCATTATACGCCGTTCTTCTTCCAGAGATTGTACTTTTGAATCCTGTGTAATCTCTTCTAAGAGACTTCTGTCGGTCCTCGGGGGAGTGTATTTGAGTGTGTTTGAGTGTGTTTGAGTGTGTTTGAGTGTGTTTGAGTGTGTTTGAGTGTGTTTGAGTGTTTGAGTGTGTTTGAGTGTGTTTGAGTGGGTTTGAGTGGGTTTGAGTGTGTTTGAGTGTGTTTGAGTGTGTTTGGGTGTATTTGAGTGTATTTGAGTTTATTTGAGTTTATTTGAGTGTATTTGAGTGTATTTGAGTGTATTTGAGTGTATTTGAGCGAAACCGAGGGTTCCAGAGTGTATCAGTGTATTTAAGGTCGGGGTAAGGTTAATTCGGTGAAAAAAGGCATGTTTTTAAGATTTTCTTTTTGGCGATACAGATAGTGTTCGTTTATTCAGTAAATTTCCACATAATAATATAACATTTTAACATTTTTCTAAATTTTCATTGCAAAATATTAAAAATTGAGCGAGTGACAATGAATCTCCGGAAGCGCCTCGAAAAAAAGTTGATTTGCGGTGTTCATCATAACTCGCAACAGAATCATGTGAAACAAAAAAATCAAAATGCATTTGTTAAAGGAGATGTTTCTCGTTTTTTCAATTTTTCGTAGCACTTGGAAGCCAAAAAAACCGATTTACCGAAAAATTAGTCATTATTAAAAAAACAAAAAAGCTCTCGACAATACTTGGTGAATTATGTGAAGAAGTACTGTGCAAAATTTCAAAACGATTGGTCCAGTGGATTATGAGTTATCGTGAACAAGGACTTCAAATATGACAAGTTTCAGAAAAACGCTTTGAAAAACCCGAAGAGTTTGGTCGCTTAGCTCTCATTTCACATAAGTTTGAGAACATTTCTCGGTTGTATAAAAATCTGAAAAAATTCATGCATATTAAAGGTACTCAAAAGATTAATTTTGCATAATAATAATTTCAAAATGTTATTAACAAAGTAATAAAAAAAATTGATCAACAAATTTCGCAGCGACCCAATTTTTTTTCGTGAAAATAATTCGTTAATTTTGCTCCATTCGACTTGAAATTTTAACACAATATTCTTGAGATATTATACATTCACTTAAAAAAATGTTAATAGCTTACCCCGCCCTTAAGTGTATTCGAGGTATTCTGTATTCTGGGTGTATTCGACTAACTCTGAATGTTTCTAAGAGTCCGGAAGAGTCTATATTGGGAAGACATACAAGCTGACAAATAGAATCAAGAAACAATAATAATGTAATAAAATAACGCAACAGATGTCATAGGAAGAGTGGAGGGGGATGCGGGATTCGTTCGGATTCTAGTGAGTTACAGGACTGTTACTCGGCATTATCGAATAGAACAATCGTTAAACTCGATTCAGTGGAATCGCGACTCCTACAATACAGCTCCGATTCCAGATATCGAAGGCTGAAACGAGCGACGTTATTGCGATCGAGATTGCTTGTTTCTCTCGGCCACAATATCTACTCTAACTTTCTATTTATTTTCCTCTTTATCCTTTCCCTCCCCCCCCCCCCTCCCCCGCCCAACTTTTTATCTAATCTCAGTTTTTTCTGCTTTAACGTCATTGCCGTGACATTTGAACTTGTTCTTACTTCGCCCATTTTGGTTTTTCTGCCTTTGTCTTCTATTATTCTTTGATCCTTCTCTCGTTGTTCCGGTACGTCCGGTACCTCAGTCTCGGTTCTACTCTCAGCTTGGTAAAAACAATTCCACGGAACAAAGTGAACGAAGTGTGGGCGAGAGAGGTAACTGGAGACTTGACAGAATCTCGGTACCCGAACCTAGTCTTTGTCGAACGCGAATGGAATCGCGTGCCAGAACTGGCGCGACGCCGTAGTGAAAGCCAAGAAGGCTTATGTGTAGAAAGGCATATATATATTGTTATATATATACATATATATAAAGCGTGTCTACAATCACAAGGGCGTATTTCGTATGTTGGCATAGGGAAAATACCTTCTCGCCGATTTTTAGTCACGCGATATACCACGAAATATACTTTGCCCGATTGCCGTGTATCTCCCAAAGTGATTGGTGTTGGGTGAGAGTCGAGTGTAAGCGCCGAGCTGGGGGCTCAAAAACAACAACAAAAAATGATCGTTTATTGGCCGAACGCGTTGGCGAGGGAGGAAATCGTTTGGATCGCTCTCACAAGGTTTACCGTACGAACGGCTCTCCGCAAAGCGGTCAGCGCCGCGAAAGTTTTTCCGGGATTTCCTGAAGGCATGCGCAGCCCGTCGAGGGGTAATACAAGCGCGAGGCGAATTTCTATGCGGCATGCGGCAACAAAACGTCCCGTAACAGCTGAACTCAGGCTTCCTGATAGATAATAGGTGAAACTGATTTTTTTAAAATCTATTAACATTCTTCGACAGGTTATTGTTGAACAATGTTGCCGATAGGTGAGATGGATTTCATCGGTGTTTATTGCATCGTCAGTACATCGATATAAGCGGACAATTTATCGGATTAAAAAGTCGAATGAATCGTGTTGTAAATGTAAAAAAAATAACTAATTTTTTCATGACTATTCATGAATCGTATATTCTCGACCTTTCTGTTTACAGATGCACTTTTTGTCATCTTCTATTTTTTCTTCTATTGTTCTTATGAATAGTATTCTCGACCTTTCTGCTTACAGATGCACTTTTTTCGATGCCCTTCAAATTGTTACGTTATTTGTAGAACACGAAATAGTACAAAAAAAACATTTATTTAACAATTGAAGTTTCAAGATTCATTGAACAAGAATCTTGTTCAATGAATCTTGTCCGATGAAAACAAGTAAGACACGAGGACAAGTAATTCCCTTAGAAATGTTGGGATTCCCAAGTAACTCCGAAACTATCGTCACTTCCGGCGTTTGTTGGTCGTCGGTGCAGGTGAGAAAAAACAGCAAGACAGTTTAATCGAGGAGCCGAGGGAATTGGCTGTTGTGCACGAGGAGAACCAGCCCCGTGTGAAGGGTTCGGGGAGATCGGGGCAAAATGGCATAGCGGGGCAAAACGGGACAGTGAGGGCAAAACTTAAATTTCCAATAATTTTTCGTTGCCGCATTTGGTCCCAACGATACATGTGGATTTTCAAACCCGTTTTGCCCCACGTACCACCATCGCCACGATCCAATAATTATTGGAAAATTGCCTTTTGTCTCATTATCCCGTTTTGACCCGTTGTGCCATTTTCCCCGCTCCCTACTCGAAGCTTCAATCTAACCGTTCCTATCCGGATTTGCGGAGAGGGTGGGGGGCACGGAGGGGGAAGCAAAACTCAAATTTCCAATAATTTTTGGGTTATCCATTTTGTCCCAACGATACATCCGGATTTTCAAACCCGTTTTGCCCCACGTAAATTATTGGAAAACAGCGTTTTGTCTCATTATCCCGTTTTGCCCCGCTGTGCCATTTTGCCCCGCTCTCCCCTACTCGAAGCCTCAATCTAACCGTCCCTATCCGGATTTGCGGGGGAGGCACCAAGGGGGAGGCGTTAAAAGAAAATTTCACGATTGGCAATTACTTAAGAGTGAGAACCAATTCCGTCTTTAGGTACGAACATCGGCGATAGCAACAGCGGCGAGCGGAAGCAGAAGCCTCCACCCTCTCCGAACCCTTGGAGTGTCGAGCTAGGCCGCGATACCTCGAGTCCCGACTCTCGTCTCAATTGGCCATCTGAGAAAATTAAAGCGAGCTCGAGGAGTTACCGAAACTACCGAAACGGGAAGGAAGCGGGAGGGCGAACGGAGCCGCGTGAATCGAGAACGAAGGATCTATTACGACGAGTTACCGCAGTTAGAACTGGGCGGGTGGGGGAGAAAGCGTGAGATATCGACTTTGTTGCGAAAAACAAGGAGAAACTTTTATAGAGGAAACTTCAATTTTCGTTCGGCGAATGTGCAACCACTTTTGGATAAGAGGTACGCAAACACTTGCATATATAATCGCGGGTATTTCGATATTCGTTCGAGTTGCGCGGAACACTTTGGACTATGGATGAGGTCGATTCTGAATTCTGAATAGTTATGGATTGTCAATAGAGCAACCTGGTTAGTCGCGCTGACCAGTCGAAGTCAAAAGAGCAGTCGAGCGTTTATCGTCCGAATTTATTTCATTTTTCTGGAACGCGTGCTATTCGATCCTTTGTGTTGTGAATTTCAAATATTTATTTCATGCTTTCCCGTGAACGCTTCCAAATCGCATAATACAATAAAATATAAAAGAACGATAGCTTGGGTTCGTCCATACATTGTTGATTTACGTGATAATCGGGTTGGTCGATATTTTTATATCGACCTAATCGTGTATACCAACCTGATGTATACGACCTGATAAATATTTTTGATCTAAGTCCCATGTAGCATATCGTAGAGGGTTTCAATCCTGAATCACTCCCATACGCTATATTCTCGAGATTTCGGTTTTCGTAGCATATAGAAGTGGATTTCGAAAATCCTAAATCCCATGTAGCACAACAGAGTGGATTTCGATCCAAAATCACTCCCGTACACTATATTCTCCAGATTTGTATATAAGAAAAATGGCACAAGCACGCGATGCGAATCGACGCAAGTGTATGAGAACATCACAAGCGCGAAACAGAAATGTCACAGGGTGTGGCAAAAGAATGATCTCGATATCCGGTGAAATCGTTATCTCCGAGTGCACATTCGACCAAGCGTGCAAGCCATTCGGGCATCCGCGAGTACAATTCCACCTTGAGCGGAGAGCCGGTAATGCAAGTATAAGTGCGGATCGTTGCAACAGCCGCATAATCCGTTGAATTGCTCCTAAGTCACAGAAGTATCGCATTATGCGCCACCAAAGTACAAAAGGTATCGTAATACCTCCTTTTACAGGTCGCCGCTGGATTAAACCTCGCACCATCCCATTCTTTGCTGGCACGCCGTCTAAAACCACCCCGCCCCACATTGCACTATCTATAAACGTGCCTGCAGTGCACCGCATAAGAAGCAAAAAATAAAGCTATGGAAGAAAAGAAGCCGGCGGAGGAAGATCGCATCTTCGGGCGCGATCGCCGCGGAGACCGCGTCGGAGTCTAATCCAGCGCCGCCCCTCGCGGACTCGGCGATCACGCGAACTTCGTGTACGGTAGTCCTCATCCGGCGCGCCTCGCGCCGACACCGTCGTCACCGTCGTTCCCCGCGTGGCTCCCCGTACAAACGTCGACGCCCGTCGAGCCCACCATGTATAATGCATGGTTGTTTCACCGGGCGTTTATAACAAAGGCAAAGTGCGACAGTGCCGTTGCTCTCGCGAGATAAGCGTGTCGCCGACTGGGGCGCGCGCGCACGCGACCAACACGAACCTGTTAGGGCTGCACCACTTGGACGTCAGAGCCACGTACGAGAGCGCACCGTTCACGTACACGGGTACAAATTGCTCACGGGATACACTGAGATGCGGGAACGTAGGTATACACGGCGGGTGGAGAGACGCGACGTAATTCCGCGATGATGAACGACTGTTGCGACCTACGACGCCCGTGGAAAGTATATACGGCCGCGGTCTGGCCGGGGCTTGGTTTTGGCCTGCCTTATTGCCTCGGTTTCTGCTGCCGCTGCGGCTGCTGCCGGGCAATGGGACGCGATTTCATACCGCACGTGAGAGAGGACCGCACTGGCATACTTACACGACTGGCTGTGCGTTGTACCTTGTATGCTTTCGAGATATGATTCCATACTGGTTTTACTCCTTTGCCGCAAGATTCCCGGCCCCCTCGCGGGGCGTCGGGGAGCAGGCGGGGCTTTACAATTTTACCGCGCTTTTATCCTTCAGCCGGCGTGCGGGTTACACGGTTCTACCTGTACCGTGGTGGTGGCTCGTATCACCCCGTTGTACGTGCCGACGTGCGTATAATTTCTCGAAAGCCGGCGTCGGTGGAACACGGCGTGCGCCACTTTGTGCAGTGGGACGTGAACGCGTATATTTTAACCGTGCTCTTTGGTTCGGGAAAGTGTATACGTCTGGGACGGAAACCATTTCGCCGGGCTCGGCGAAGTTTGGTTTGAATGAGGAAAATTAAGCGCCCCCAGTGGGACAATATGTTTACGAGGGTATATGCTTTGTTTGCGGGTAGTTTTACTCTGCGGCTTGTGGTATCTCGCTGATCGTTTGGGGTGATAGCGGGGACTTTCGCTTTTTAAAAAAGTGGACGTTAACTTATCGTGATCAATAATCTTAAGCCTGGAAAACCACGGCAATGAGAAACGTGGGGCGTACAAAATTTGCTTGCAGAAAATTGGCTATAGGTCAGTGGCTTGCAGAAAATTGGCCATACGTAAGTGGCTTGCAGAAAATTGGGCATGGGAAATTGGCTTCCATAAAATTGGCGATGGGAAATTGGCTTCCAGAAAATAGGCCATGGGCCTATTTCCGTGGCTATGAACAATTCACCATGAAAAATCGGCTGTGAAATATTGGCCGTGGTGGAAAATTGGCGATGAAAAATAGCCAAGGAAACCCGACCACGGAGGATTGGCCATGAAAAATGAGTAATGGAAAAAAGATAATGGCAGATTAGCTATGGAAAATTGGCGATGAAAAAATAGCAAAGAAAAATTTACCACAGAAAAAAAGTCATGAAAAATGAGTAACGGAAAATTAGATAATATCAAAATTGTCCCGTGGAAAATTCGCCTGCGAGCAATAACTCTATTCAATATCGAATCAACCGCGAATAAAGCATTGAACTGTTGACTCGATGGAAATTTGTCGGTATTATTGTTCTCCTTTATTGTTAGTTATTCGCAGTGCCACGCTAATTGTAAATACGTATCCGAGTGTAACGCTGTCGCACGCAGAGATATAGAGATGTTTGTCGGGCTTTTGTTTCCCGGCGTTAAGTTTGATCTAGAATCTACCCGCGGCGAGTTTTGCAGTGTCGCAAGTTTGCGTAGCAGCTTCGAGAGACTTGCGACAACAAGTTGTTTGTTCCGTAGTGTATCGAGCCAATTCGATTGCGTGCACGTCGTTTCGCCACTATACGAATGCTCTACGGCGAAATATGCTCTATACGTATGCCACACGAATCCGCACGCTCGGCGCTCTCGGAAATTCTATGCATATTCAGAACACTACAATAGCACACGGACACATATACACAGCGTGGCGGTCTCGTGCATCCGGTGCATTGTAATTACTACTTTATGAATTGTTTATTGTCCCATAAACCCGAGGATGTATGTTAGCGCTCATTATAGCAATGAGTCATGTGTTGATTAAAAATCTAATCAGTTGATCGGTGATCGAGTAATTCATGACGATTAGTCATTGCCAAATTTCGAATAGTTCTTCGAAGGGCATGTTAGTTAGTTCAGCATTTTTAAATTATTTTCCTAAATGGTAACAATAAGAGTAATACAGTAGAACCCCGATTAACCGGGACGCTCGGGACCGCACAGTCCCCGGATAATCGAAAGCCCGGTTAATCCGAACTGGACGGCGAAAGTATACAAGTCAATACTGGCTAATGACATGTCATTTTTTACTATTTACAAGGACACCTGGTACAACTTGCACTTAATTTTTAAATATAGTGTGAACTAGAATATAGTCTTGGATATTCTTTTAGTACTCAGTGATTTTGGTTTGCTTCTTGCACTTCCTTCGATTTTCGTCTATCACCGGATTGTCCGCGGTCCATGCATAAAAATAGAAGCTCGGAAGAAACCCGATTAATCACTAACCAGTTAAAGGCGGGGTAAGGTTAATTCGGTGAAAAAAAGGCATGTTTTTAAGATTTTTTTTGGCGATCAGATAGTGTTCGATTATTCAGTAAATTTCCATATAATAATATAACATTTGAACAACATTTTCCTAAATTTTCATTGCAAAATATTCAAAATTGAGCGAGTGACAATGAATCT
>JAPYZD010008187.1:0-10128 GCA_030522725.1 Ichneumoninae sp. B BG-2022a
GCACTAATTGAAACATTCGTTCAGATTTTATGAGATTTTGAAATTTTTGAAAAAAGTGTGTTCGCGCTCTAGCTTTCGCAAATTTTGAGATTCTGGGCTAAAACTTTCCACAGAAGTAGACCAACATCAACGAATTTTCGCTATTGAATTTGGTACGAATCGGTCGAGGGGTTTCGGTTTTGTGAAATTTTCGATTTTTCAAAAATATCTATTTCACTCTAGCTGTTACAATTTTCGAGATATTTGCCTACAAATTTGTACACAAATAAGCTATTATAGACTCGTATTACCTATTAAATTTGGCAAGAATCGATTGAAACGTTTAAATTTTATAAAATAAACAAAAAAATCAGAAAATTCGTACCTCACAAGAGACGATTATTTTTGTTTTAAATACTGAGAAAGAAGCTAAAGAAGTGGTAGATTAGAGGTGGTAGTGAGAAAAATAGATTAAATATAGTGCCTGAGCGATGATTAACTTTATAATTTTTTTTTTATCGCACTTCATAACAGACGTACGTATCTGTTTCAAATATTCGTGTAGAAACAAAATAAGTAGAATAAAAATTCGTAGATAGTGCCGAAATTAAATAATCATATTCCTCTGAAAAAAAGTTGAAAATTGAAATTTTCATATTGCTTCCTCATAAAAGTAGAAAATTGAAATTTTCACATCGCTTTCTCATAAAAGTTGAAAATTGCAATTTTCTCTATGAGGAAGCCAAAAATACAGACAACGCTTCCTCATAGAAGAGGCTTCGCGACAAAAAAAAGAGATACGAAAATTCCAATTTTCAACTTTTATGAGAAAGCGATGTGAAAATTTCAATTTTCTACTTTTTTTTATGTCTGTGGTATCTTTAACCCGCGTAAATTTGGAGCTATCCTCCTAAAAACTGCACCCGAATATAATATTTGATGAAAGACCTTTGGTATTGAATTTGGTCGATATTTATCCAAACGGTCGAACTTTATGGGATCTTTATTTTTTTGACAAATTACAAACAATGGTACATTTTGAGTAAACATGAAGGTGTCAAGCTTCAATTTGATATGGGAATGGACTAACACTGTACAATCCTTGGTATTAAATTTCGCGAAAATTAATCAAGCCCTTTAAATTATAAGGGTTTTTTAAATTTTTTGTAAAAGTTGTATTTTATGTTCGACTCGAGTTTCTGAATCAAATATCACGATATGAGTAAAATGTATTACAGTTTTGTAATGAGCAGTAAAAAGTACATAAAAAATTGTGTCAAAACGAGGAAATCAGCAAAGTTCAGTTTGCGATTTCCTACATTAAACGCTGCGGTACATTTACACAATTTCAATTGTATAATATGTAGTCATTTTCTCATGTTACGAAAAAAGGTGCAAAGTAATTTGCGCATGGTTTCCTCATTTATTATAACTGCGCATAGCCAAAATCAATCAACAAACTTTTCCATAGAGAAAGCCATGCATAAAATTGTAATAAATAAGGAAGCCATATTCAAATTGTTTGGCGCCTTTTTGTAACTATTATTATTGATGTGCGGGCCAATCGGGGTGGGCCATATTCGCCATTTTTATCCTATGCCCAGATGCCATTTTTACCCTATTCCTAAATCTGTAGCGTAACAAGGCTCGAAAATAAAAAAAAAATGTTTTGGCTTTACTTCGAATTTTGTTCGTATGATTTTTTTCGGACAGCACAATTGTCTTCCGTGACAGCCGGTAACAAGGTCGGCAGTATTGTTCCCTTTGAGTAACGCCAGAAATCTCTTCCACCTCCGCTCGAGAGAATTATTTTTCCGAGCGTACAAACCGCCCGTCTAATGGCCCGGGAAAACTATAAAGCGAGCCCCGACGATCTCTCGGAGCCCCGCAATGGAATCCCGTCTCTGCCTCCGGGTGGCCGTTTTGCCGGTGGTACTGAAGTTGTCGCCGGGTAGATGCGGTCCTCACTGGTCGCGGCAACCACGTATGGCAATAAAGGCGACGTTGTAAATCAATTTGCTTCCCGTAAAGTGGAGAGAAGAGACGCAGCAGGCAGCGGGCACCGACGGCAGGAGGAACAGGAAAGCATAGCGAGAGAGAATGTGGTACCCGTCGACTGGTGAGCACAAAGGGTGCACACGGCGGCGCGAGCTTTCGGCCGCCCGGTGTGCCATGGAAATTAAACCACGCCCCCGTGGAATTCCAATTGAACTCCAGTAATTATTCGAGTAAAGCATGGTTACGCGCAAGCTTCGCTTCCCTTTCCATTCTAGACTGGACTTTATATTTATCTACCCCTACCCCCCCCCCCCCCCCCCCCCCCCCCCCCCCCCCCCCCCCCCCCCCCCCCCCCCCCCCCCCCCCCCCCCCCCCCCACCACAAGCTGCTCGAAATCCAGAATTTTTCATTTTGACGAAAATGGAATGCCTTTATACCGTAATGTCTATGCTCACTTCTGGCTGCTGCTTCGTATACACCGACTCACTGGAATAATAATAATGCAATTTTTCCTTTTTCTTTTCTTTCTTTTTTTTCACAAGTTTAGCCAGTCTCGTTTTACAGCGTTGCGCCGAGGCTGCGTAGCGAAAGTATAAGCGGTACCGCTATTTCTACAACCTGCTAGGGGAGGGGCAGCGAGGATGGTAATTTTTCTTAGGAATCGTGCACATTCGGGATTATACTCTCGGCCGGACCCCCGCGTTTAATTTACGAGTTGCAATAATTTTTGCACGCCTTACGTTTCGCCGGAGGGGAACGGGCGGCGGCAGACTGCTGGCCGGAGGAGGGGGGGGGGGGGGTCGGCAACGACGAGACCGCCGGCAAAGGGGGCCATTATGTACTTTACCTTCACTCCCACGCACGTTCTTTTTTATTTTATTTTTTCCACGTGCCAATTTCGTCGTCGGTGCAGATACAGGTCGATTAATCAATTCAGCAATTGTTTCGCTATTTATGTTTTCGAATGTAAATTTATTAATTAGCCATCGGCGTATTATATAATATGCGTTTCGTCGACCGAAAGCCGTAATGAAAACACATTTTCCAATTACGTTCATTGATACGGGGTGGTTGTAATGTGACATATGTTTTTTGACCCAAAACAGGGCAGCAGTGGTTTGGTGTTACACGGAAAGAACTTGACGATGCTCCAGGTAATGAGGAAATTGGCGATAATTAGTGAAATTCTTATAAACGATGCGCTCGGTAATGAAAAAAAACGGAATTTCGTAATTGGGAATTCATCACTAGAAAAACCAACGAAATTTTTTACAGAAAAAATATGTCCAAGTGATGCATGAGGGATTGGAAAATTTTACAGGAATGCCATTATATGAAATATAAAAAATGGAAGACAGTATTTTTTTTTCTTGCAAAGCACAGAATTTTCAGAAATCTGTTTTGTTCTGCGAAGATACATTATCAAAAAAAAAGCACGTATCAAAGCGCGAAAATTCTTATTGCCACAATCACAAATAGATCTAAGAAATAATAAGAATTCAGCGAAACTAACAAGAGTTCTAAACAATTGCCATAGAAATCGACTACTTCCATTATTTGATTAAATTAATTTAATAATAGTTCCATTTTGAAATTATTTACAAAATGCCTACACACATCCACAAATAATTCTTCAAACTTGAAAAATCACGATTGTTCCAAATATCCGAAGAACTATATAAAACACACTCTAACAAGCTGTATATACGAAATATACTTTTATACTGTGTGACAGGAAAATAAAATCGACAAATTCCTCGACGTCATTGCGCTCAATTAACTCCTCGAGCGCTATCTAAGATCCAGTTGTAACGTCGAAACGCGGCAAAATATCGACGAGTCAGAGGCACTGAATAAGAGTCGCTTCCTGAGTCGCGCACTAGACAAAGGGCTTATGACACGCCACCACGAGCGACGAAATATCGAGCGCTCGTTAAATTATTGGGAAGTGATCAAGTATTTCTTGATCACTTCTCTTTTCTAACCCCCCCCTTCGTGATCGGCTCAAAAATTATGAGTTAGCCGACAATAATACATACTCAGTTTGTTAATTTGTCTGAAAACTAATTGGCGCCCTTCTGGCAAACAATTGGAATTGAATCCATTCGTCAAACAGAGCCCCGGCAGCCCTTGACCCAGGCCGCGCCGGGTGTGGCCTTTAAAAATTAATATTAAAATACCTTGTCGAAAAGGGGGCCTTTCTCAACTGTTGTTATCGCGACTCTATACACAAAAGAAACTTGTTCGTAAGGGACTTGTCCTGGAAACAAATAAATAATTAAATAAATAAACTCTAACAAGCTGTATATACGAAATATACTTTTATACTGTTGTTATCGCTACTCTGTACACAAAAGAAACTTGTTCGTAGGGGACTTGTCCTGGAAACAAATAAATACATAAACAATAGAATACCATACAATACCCTTTATACCCTTACTTTATAACCTTTATACCCTTAGCAGCACAAGAACTAACAATGTTCACAGATACACCCACAACTCAAAAGACGTTTTCACCACGTCAATATTGAATCCCTTCAATGAAACCAAGACGAAGAGGGTTCCCCAAGTAGACCGTTCCAAAGCTGCAGCACGTAATGGAATTATCATTTGTACGGCAAGGATGCGAAAAGTGCCTTCCTGCGCCCACTTCACAGGAACGGAAATCGGGAAAGGAAAAATTTATTTTCATACGACCGATTTTTTGTCCGACCCCGAAATTGAATGGCAATTGCGACTTGGCCCTCTTTCCGTGTAACTCAGTATTCGCGTTTATAAGTGCCGGTACTCTGCCGGTCGGCATTGTCCTTTTCAGACGCAAACGATTGGCAATTTTCCTCGGAACTTTCTAACGGCGAACGGTGGTTAATGATCGACCGGTGAATGCTCGCTTTATTCACTCCGCGGAGTTTCTCGCGTACTACAACCCGCCTACAATTTCCCGCCCCGAGGAAAAGGGGTCTCGGCCATTCGTTCGCGTTTTTTCAGACGCCAGAAGCAGCACCGCCCCTACTCAATGTCAGCCGTGTCACACAGTTGTAACGCGACTTTCGCGATACAATTACGCATTCATTGCCGGAGCTTTCGATGTTGGTGAAAACGATTTTTTTTCTCTTTCTTCACTTTACTTTCACCATTGTCGCATGACATGTATGGCGAAGGAACCGTCGCCACGAAGGACGGTTAATTATTGAAAATTTCAATTATCGACGAGCGGAGGGCTTTCAGGGTCCCGATGGACGACGAAGGTTCTCGTTGTTGCAGCGGACCTAGCCAACTCCGGAGCGTTTCAAAAGCACCCATTGCGAAACCACCCTTCCTTACCAACCGGGAGTGTCTCGGGCAGGCTATTCGCGGGGATATTTCGCGAAAATAATAGTTGCGTCGCCCCGGTAGCAATAACGGACGGGAGAGCTCGGGGTGAGGCCGGCGCTGCGTAACGACGTGGCTCGAAACATGCAATGCGTCACGAACGACAGAGCGGACTTTGCGCGCTCGGCCGACGGGGCAAAAGCGTGTGAGATGCAGGGACGGGAAAGAAGGATGCTTTAAAAAAAATTAAAAAAAAAAAAAAAAAAAAAAAAAAAACTACCACCAACGTACGTGAGCGAGAGAAAGATGAAGCGCTGTACGGGCGCGTCCTTTTTACGGGATGTCGTTACCGACGTCGCTAAACAAATTAGCCCGTAAAAAGTGGACTGAGGGATGTTGGGAGTGCGTACGGTATATGCACCCTTCGCTACAGGCGGAACGGTCCGGTGTTCTGTGAGGGCGTCTCGTTCACTCTGACAAAGAGACGAGGCGGCGGGGAAGTTACGTACACCCGGAAAAGCGTCGGCGACGTGTAGCCGCTGCCGATGGGCTCTCTGGGCGCGGAGAGAGAGCACAGTGCGATACAGGACAGCCCTTTTGGGTCACCTCGAAAAGTCGTAAAAGTTTTCACGCCCGCGTTCCTGTTCGCCGGTGCTCAACGACGGCCTCGCAAAAACACCGGCAACGGAGAGACACACACGTTCGCACGTGCGCGCACACGTCAGGATACGGGAAAGTGCGTGCGCATAAGGTTGTTCGGTGTTTGAGGTCGGGAGTGCACGGTGGAGTTGACGAAAAAAATTTAATAAGCGGCCGCACGAGCTCCGCGAAATTAGTTGGTCTAATCGGGAACGGCAGTTTTAATAACGTTGCCCGCACCTGCTTCTTTCGTACGGTCGCTGGACACCGACCGAGTCGAAAACGAACGGTCGTCTCCACTCTCGACATCCAACGCAGACCGGAAAGTGGAGGAAAGATCGGGCGAAGGCGAAAATTTACTTTTGTTTCGTCTCGAGGCGTCTTCCTGTGTGGGTTCTTCTAATTTTGTATCATTATTGTATTGGGATAATTTTACGACATGGACACCTGCACTGGCGATTCAAAGGAGGAATTGTATTGCGAAATTTAACAACGGTTTAAGTTTTTTTTATCTTATTATATATATATATATTTTTTTTTGCAATTTATTTGGAAATTCGTACTCAGCGGAATTTCTAGAATAAAATTTGCAGGATATTTTGACTGTTTCAATTTTATGAGATATATAAATTTGGTTATGTTATGAAAAAAGGTGCAAAGTAATTTCCTCATTTATGACAATTTCGCGTACAGAGAAAGCTTTTTTTAATGTCAAATAATTTATTTTACAGTCTGTATCTGTAAAATTATCTGTAAATTTATGTCGCCCTCAAGACTCTCTCTACGAAAAAACAGGGCGCCGTATAAAAAAGAAAAAATATTTTTGCACAAAATGCACAAAATTCCATAATTTATATCTACAGGCATTCCGTAGTTATTTTGGTACAAAGTGATTAATCGAACGACGAGAGCTCAAAAAGGAGCCCGTTGAGGCGAACGGGAAGCACGTCACGAGCTTCGAAACGATTAACGTGTTATTCCACGTTGTGTTGTACATGTTCGTGAGCTGTTCTATAATGACGACGTTTCGAACCATAGCAGTATTACGGAAGCTGCCACGGCATCGGGTTTTCCTGAGTGACAGCATAATTATTGTTGTACGAAACGCGCGTGGTATTAGCGCTTATAACTCTGGGAGTTTTCCTCGACTGTGCGAGAGTATATCTATACATTGGATCTCCGTTGTACCATTCAATTTATATATTTTCATTTCTTTTCCTCACAGCACTCGTCCCTCTTAATCTCATCGGAAATCCCTCGATTATCGAATCAACGTGGTCAAGCGAGAAATGTTTTTTTTTCCTTTTTTTTTTCATAACGCATTGTTCGTCCGGATGGATCATCGAGACGATGGGTATTGTGAACTAGTAAAATTCCCACGCAACTCGATCACTGATCGCTCGGAGAATTGACGAGAGCTCCTAATCAATTAAATCTCGAACGAATATAGTCCATGGCCCATATGGTACGGAAAATATAGAACGAAGCCCATTCATGGCGATCGCTGCAAGAGAACTTTATCCTTTATCCCGTCGATCATTGTTCTCGACAACCGAGACGATTGAGAGCTCAAATCGACCGAATCGATAAATCAATTTGAACAACAAAAAAAAATGTCAACTTGTAGCATTTGAGATTTTTCATACAAAGGTGGGTGGAAAAAATAAAATAAAAAATATTTCACCGCCGCTTGTAACGAAGCTTTTTTTCGGGCGGAACTTTTTTTACCTCTCATGTATTTAGAGTTTCGTCGGTCGTCTCGCATACATATTTACTGGCCTGTTGAGCGGCCAAGTACGCGAGTAGATCAAACAACCCTGAAAACTCATCGTACTCTTTTTCTCTGTCTGCTTCTCCGCTTTTGCGCCTTTTTGCAACCCCTTCGCGAGCGAGCTCGGCGATCAGACTTTCGCATACCTCGATAGCACATTTTTTTTTCTCTTCCTCTCTCCAGTATTCGTGCCTGCCTGCACTACTGCCATTGTTGATACGACCACGGCTGATTGTCATCGCTGAATGTTTCTTTTTGATAAACTTTTTTGGGCTTCCTTTTTGCCATTATAGCGATCGAGCGCTTTTCCTTTTGTAGGCAAGTGTGCTTGCGATACACATAACGATCATTTTAGTTGTCGACGCGACGGGAGCGAGGATGAGCGACACACTGCGTCTTCTCCGTGGAGCGGCGCACATCCCCGGGCTAATAGAGCCTCAACATCGCCCGCATGCCTCGACGCTCTCAGCTCCATTCACCTATCAATTTATCATCGTACAGTATACCTATTCCTGCCATCATAGACGTCGCTCCCCGCGGTACTTTGGTTCCTCCGGCATACCTTTGCCCAATGAACTTTGTTCCTCCGAACGGATTGAGTGCTTTGACAATTAGTAGTCGCATATCTATTGCCCGTACACGAACTCGTATCCATTTTTTTGCTTCCCCATAAAGGAAGCTTTGTTTTGGTGAATTTTTTCGTTTTTCGATATTGTAAAGAAAACGTGTTGAGAATGTTCCAAAATGTCAAAAAATTACATTTAGAACAAAATGTCTGAACGAATCTTTGTGTATGGGTGTCAGGCCTGCAAAATTTAACCGTCTATAACTCAAGAACGGTTTTATCAATCGGGTTGAAATTTGGCACGCATGTAGAGCAGTTGGGTGCCTCTGTTTGTTAAAATTTACGCAATAGTTGAAACATTCGTTCCGAATTTATCAGATTTAAACATTTTGAACAAAAGTGTGTTCGCGCTGTGGCTTTCGCAATTTTTTTGTATTTGCATTCCGGGGTTTATTTTACGCACTGGCTTTGAGTTCAACGGCATCGCCTGTTCGGTTGATCCAAATTTCCCGACGGACTGTTGAAAATTTCACTTCTTACGAACGATTTTTTGTCTGTCCCAAACTTGATTGGCAATTGTGACTTGCCCCTCTTTCCGTGTAACTCAGTATTCGCATTTCTAAGTGCTGGCTGGCCGGATGTGTGTGTGTGCGCGTCAGGCCTGTAAAATTTAACCGTCCATAACTCAAGAACGGTTTTATCAATCGGGTTGAAATTTGGCACGCATGTAGAGCAGTTGGGTACCTCTGTTTGTTACAATTTACGCAATAATTCAAACATTCGTTCAGAATTCATCAGAAATTGAAATTTTGGAAAAAAGTGTGTTCGCGATCCAGCTTTCGCAAATTTTTTGTACTTGCATTCCGGGTTTTTTTTACGCATTGGCTTTGAGTTCAACGGCATTGCCTGTTCGGTTGATCCAAATTTCCCGATGGACTGTTGAAAATTTCACTCTTTACGATGATGATCGAGATACTTGGGAACTGCGAGATTGCAAAGTTGGGTTTAAAGATCAACACAACCTCACAATATTGCGAACACATTCTTCTCCGAAACTATTTTATAAACCTTAAAACGAATTGTGGGGATCCACGCCTATTTGATTAACGCAGTGAGCCCCACAATTCGTTTTTCATTTTATAGAATCGTTTCGTAGAAAGATGTATTCGACATTTTAACTCCGTCTCTTTCGCTCTAATACGTGTTCAGCCTCCCCTCAACAAAGTTCATAAAAAAATCGTGTCTTTAACGTAATGTCTGGCATTATCAATGCTTCAGACACACTTTGTTCCAAATTTAAATCAACATAAGGTATACTGAGAAAAAGGATGGTATTTCCTACTACAAAGAACAGTTCCCAGGGATCCCCCTGTGCATATAGGGTAAAAGTGGGGAATATGGCCCGGTCCATATATAATTGATTTACGTGTTAATCGAGATGGCCATATTCACCACTTTTACCCTAGATAGTTTGTGATAGTATATATTCGATTGATTAAACTATAATTATAGCTACAACTATCATTTTTGGTCATTGTCGTAACTGCAAAATGTAGACATCACCCCTGGGAACTATTTGCTACACTGAGAAAAAAATTCAGTTGGCTCAACAAAATATCGTTTGACTGAACTAAATCGTTCGGGTCTATACGTTCAACGAAATCTACATGTAATGTGAACAAAATGATTTGTAGTTTTTACCAAACGAGATCCGGTACGAGCGACGTAATATTCGGTACATCGAATCAAGTTTCTAGCGGCCGAATGTTTATTTGATCGAACCCTAGCAATTTTTGAAGGGACAAAAACTTGTTCAACAGAAATAAATGTTTCTTTAAAATAACGAAACAAATGGTTAGAAG
>JAPYZD010008193.1:0-23089 GCA_030522725.1 Ichneumoninae sp. B BG-2022a
AGAGTTGCATCGTTTAAAATGACTATAACTCGGAAATGGCTTGAGACAGCGAGTTGAAATTTCGTACACTAGTAGAGCGATCACGTCGCTTCGTTCAGTTCTATTTTCGTGAACATTGAGGCCCAACTGGAGATTTTATGCGATTTCCAATTTATTGGAAATTCTCTGTGATAGCTCTATCTTGCGTAAATTTGGAGCAATCGCCCTAAAACGGCACATAAATATATATTTTGATCAAAGACCTTTGGTATTGAATTTGATAAAAATCCATCGAAGTGGTAAGATTATATGGGATTTTGAGTTTTTTGAAAAATGACTAAAAATGGTATAATTTGAGTAAAGTGGAGGTATCTATCTTATATTTGAAACGGGAATGGACGAATACTGTAAAATGTTTGGTATTAAATTTGGCGAAAAGTTATCTAATCGTTTAAGTTTTATGAGATTTTGAATTTTTTTTTTTTTTTTTGGCAAAGCTGTATTTTTTGTCCGACACAAGTTTATGTATCAAGTGTCACTCTAGGAGTAAAATAATTCGGAGACTCATCATCGGTGGGGGAAAAATACATTAGACGTGGCCACAAAACGGTGAATATTGGATAATTGACTTAATAATTAAAAAAAAAATCTTTTTCCAAAATCCTGTATTTTCGTTAATTGAAGTAGGTGCACGGATCTAACAAAGCGAAGACATCGGTGTATTTTTTCGCGCTGAACCTACGTCGGCCAGTCGTTTTGCATAAAAGGCATACACGACGTTGACGTTAAGACAAGCTGAAAATTAAATTTTTCATATCGCTTCCTCATAAAAGTTGAAAATTGATATTTTCATATCGCTTCCTCATAAAAGTTGAAAATTGAAATGTTCATATGGCTTCCTCATATAAGTTGTAAATTGAAATTGTCATGTGGCTTTCTCATAAAAGCTGCAAATTGAAATTTTCATGTGGCTTTCTCATAAAAGTTGCAAATCGAAATTTTCATATAGCCTTCTCATAATGTTCCTTTATTTGCGAAGCTTTCCTTATGAGGAAGCCAAGAATACAGAAAATGCTTCCTCATAGAAGAAGCTTCGCAAATAAAGAAACATTATGAGAAAGCCATATGAAAATTTCAATTTGCAGCTTTTATGAGAAAGCCACATGACAATTTTTTTTATTCAACTACATATACAAGTAATAACTTACATCAAGTATAATTTTTTATTCAACTACATGGTTATTATCTACGTAGTGTATTTATTTGTAACTAATGCGACATTGTAGTTGAAACAAATGCATTATTTATTTATGGTACCAATATTTTTTTCATAAAAAAAATGAATTTCTTGATATTTCTCCACCTCTCGTTTTTTTTTTTGTTTTAGGCGAAAATCACATCAATGATACATTATCTAATTATCTAATTAATATATTAATTAATTATCTAATTATCTAATTAATATATTTTATTTTGAACTTTAAATTACATAGACTTGGTCTTAATTACTAAAGGTCGTCGGTCCAAATACTTATCGTCGAATATACAATGTATCTATTACTGCTAAATTATTATACGGCATAAAGATGTATAGTAATTGTTTAGAAATCGTAAGAATCGAATTGTTAGAATCGGGACGTAAACTGGTAAATTTTCTCCTGGTACCTCTCTAAGTCCGCGTTGGTTAATAACAGCACTGTTTCTTCGTTTTTTTTACACACGATTTCCCCCGTAAATCGTTTTTACAACACTGACGCGAACGTGTCGAAAGCCGATGGAGATGTACGGCGTAGGCTGGCAGACGGAAACGCGCGCTTGCTGCCGAGTCTGTGAATTAGAGACTTCCATAATTTAAATCTAGTATCTATTTGATCGGAAGAAACGCTTATTTAAATTTTTAATTTTTAATATCGTGATTAGTCGATATTTAAAGAAGTTTATTTTGCATATACAACTATAGATAAATAAAATTATTTAGTTGAATTAAATAATTCTCATAGGTGCACATAAATACAAAATTTATTTCGCACAAATAAAAAAACATTTCATTTGAATAAAAAGAATTCTAATGCGTTGATTTATTTAAATGTAATAAATCATTTCTCATGGATATGCAAATTAATTTCATTCCTTGGGTCATCCAATTAAACCTCACCTGCGTGAGTCTTTCGTGGATTAAATTATAAAATAATACAAATTTATTAGTTTGTCTAAAAACTAATTGGCGACCATTTAATGAATTACGATTTATAAAATTTTCCTGCTGTCATCAAATACAGCGCTGGCAGCCACTGATCCAGACCGCGCCAGCTGTCGCTTTCGACAATTATTTATTTATTTATTTATTTATTTATTCACTTATTCAACGGGAATAACCCTTTTACAAAAGATACAATGTAGCCTATTTATTTCGACGTACGATAATATAATCAGTACTCAACAATTATCATTCCAGCGATATTATTACATCTTCAACCACCCCGATCGGTGCGCGCAATGCATCATAGTTTGTTCTATTGCACACAGCTTATCACAGAGGTAGTGCAATTTTTATTGGCATTCCAGCGTCAAAAAAGTCTTAATAACAATAATAATAATAATAATAAGAATAATAAGAATAAGAGTGACAGGGAAGTTAGCAACGTTGCTCCAATGATATCATTGACAGATGTCACTTGTCTCAAATAGTTCATTTTCCGTCTAAACAATAAAAAAAATTCTATTACATAATACTATTATTATTATTATTATTATATATACATACATAATTACAATTATTATAAATATATTTATATTATTATATTAATATATGCATTACATTATAGTATCACCTCGCAAGGAAAGCAACTTTCTGCGAAACATGACAGCCGTCAATAATTTCGTTGGAGCAACGTTGCTAACTTCTATGCCTTTAATAATTAATAATAACACTAATAATAATAAAATACTACAAGTTTGCCGTGTCCTTGATTCGTTTTACTGCGAAGTCGAATCGATGAATCGCCTAAAAAAAAAGAAAAATAAAGAAAAGTCTCGCCGAAAAGTAGTGGCCCGGGATGTACGGCTAACTTTCGATTTTCCATGTAAATCCCTGCAGGTCGTCGCGAGTAGGATGCGAGGGCGTACGGAAGAAACTGGAGGATACGGGACAAGTACCACTTCTTGCGCGATCTCAATCTCGTATCCCCGAGATCGAGGGAACGCACACATGCATACATGCATGCGCTCGCGCCACACATGTATGGATTACGGCATACACACGTGACGGGGGGAGGGGGGGGGGGGGGTTGAGACTGGGGAGGGTATATTGAGCGGTTGAGCGCAGTGGGCCGAGCCCAGCTGGCCGTGAAATCGAATTCTCGGATCGATTTACGAAGTTTCACTTGGCGCGATAAGGCGGGACACTCCTGGTGCACGCGCTGGACTCGGCGTGGGCGAGCCGAGCGAGTAGATCGAGAAGAGTGAGTTCTCTTTCTCTTCTTTGCCTGCCACCTTCTTCTTCAGCCCCTCTTAAGTCCTCCCCCCCCCCCCCCCCCCCCCCCCCCAGTCCCCCCCCCCCCCCCCCCCCCCCTGGTCGTCCACCTCTGGAGAAGATAGCGCAGCAAGTTATGACGAGTAGACGCGCATAAAATAACCGTGGCGCTAGCTCGGATAAGATTCTTGCGCATCTATACGTACCGCGGTGTATTCCACTGTCTATCTATTTATTATTATCCGTCGTGGCGGGCCAATGAAAAGTGACGACAATTATTTCGCTGGAGACCGTATTAGTAAACAAAAATATATATAAATATACATATTTTTTTTATCATTTAAACTTAATATTGTATAATAGTTAATATTATCATTTAAATAATTTTTTTACGATCCGTATTTTTTTGTTATTAAATAAAAATGGTATGGTTAATGAGAGAAAAATTACTGTGTATTAAATTCAACATTTTGAATCGAATAGTTTTAAAAAATCGAATAATTTTTTATGGTTTGGATATTCGAATGATGAAATTCCGGTTACAATGAAACTGAGCACATAAATTGTATTAATTGAATGAAGAATTTTGATTATTACAAATCTGAAGAACTTAGGCTTGGCTGCAGTTATTCCCTTTTTCGAAGCTTAAACGTCGACAACGAATTATTTTATAAATCATTTCGCAATGTTTATCGCGTCATTTATAATGAACATTATGGTCCATTATAAAGTCTCAAATTAATATTTCTAATTATTGGAATTATTTGTTTACCTAATTGGAATATTTGGATTATTAAAATTATTCGAATATTCTTAATTAGTCGAATTAATTACTTAATTATTTAATAATTAATTAATCACATCCCTGGTATGAATCTCTCATTACTGTATTTTTTTAACTGTATTTTTGAATTTTTTTCTTTCCCTGTAATTTTATGTGCACATGTACAAAATTGATGTGTGTCAGTCAACTTTTGATGAAAATTCTTATCATCCTATAAATGCGTTATACCCGTAAAATGGAATAAATAAATAAATAAATATCTATATAAAAAAAATAACGGGGAATAAATTGTTCACCATCGCGGACAGATGTTTCTTAAAACTGAAAACTTTTCTTCCCGCGATCTTTGCATTTTATTCGACATTTTAACCAATAATATAGTAAAAAAAAAAATCATGGTCGACCCAGCCTCTGTATTGCCGATCGCGACACTCGCATAATTTACCGAGCAAGTTGTTTGACTCGGCCAACATGCTTTTCCCGTCCACCGTCCGACTCCTCTACACACACACATGCACATATGTACAATATATATGGTCGCATTTTATTTCCTCCTTTGCATATCGCCAGAGCATCGATACTCTCGCCAGCTTACTTACGGATTACAAGGAAGCCCGCACCGAGTACGCGAAACGTTAGTGTGCATCAATACCACCGTAATACCGCTACGCGGCGCGTATTACGTGCGTAGGACGTTGTGTGCGCGTGTAAGCTTATTATTCATATTTTTCGTTTCCTCCGTCCTGTCTGCATCTGATACCGGTGCGCAGGAAAGATCGCGGCCTAGGCGTGGCTTTCGAGTTTCTCTGCAACGTGCACTTGTTCGCTTATTCCTACCGATAGACATCTTTCCTCTTCTCACCTCGCCCGAGCGCATCTTCCTCTCCGATTCAGAACTTTCGATAACGTCAAACGAGCGTCACAACTTCTCGTCTCTCGTCCATTTCGTCGCCATTTTTTTTTTCCTCGGTCATTCTACTGTGCGCTCGCTAGAGAAAGCGAGCGACTGCCCGTTGTGTCCATTGGATCGCGACTGGATACCGATTTTGTTGTTTTTTTTTTTTTTTTTACGATTTATCACTGATTGACTCGCTTGATCTGTGGCGACTTCTTTCCTTTTCCTTTCCTTTCCTCAACTTCCCTTCGCTACTAACGCGACCCTCGCTCGCGATTTACGACTTCCGGCTGGGCTGATTAACCTGAGATCGTTAATACGTCAGGCGCGTCCGATTTTCTTTTTTTTGCTTCCTCATACACCCAGAAAAATAATTTATTTGGCAGGCACCGTTATTTCATTTAAGTAACTATTTACTTAATTTAAATAAATATTTATTTAAATCACATAAATATTTTACTTAAACCAAATAAACGGTGGCAGTCAAATAAATGATTTTTCTGGGTGTAGAGGAAGCTATGTTTTCGTGAAAATTTTTTTTTTCGAGATTTTAATGTCGTACTAAAAATGTTCTTAGCGTAGTAAAAATGTTCGAAAACGTCGAGAAATGTGATTTTTAGCTGGCGTCCGAATGTATGTGTGTATGTATGTGTGTGTGTGGGTGTAAGTGTGTGTGTATATGTGTGACAGCGTGCATCACTTAGAACGACTATAACTCGGAAACGGCTTGGGATAGCGGATTCAAATTTTGTACACTAGTAGAGTGGTCACGTATCTTCCTTCGATATAATTTTTATGAAGATTGCGACCCGTTTCGGGATTTTACGGGAATTCATAATTGGTGAAAAAAGTCTGTGGTAGCTCTAACTTTCGTAAATTTTGAGCTATCGTCCTAAAAATGCAAATAAATACAATACTATGAACATAGACCTTTGGTATTGAATTTGACCAGAATCTACTTAAGGGAACAGATTTTATCGAATTTTGATTTTTGTGAAAAATTACTAAAAATCGTCTAATTTGAGTAAACATGAAGATACCGAGCTTAATTTTGCCACGGGAATGGACAGACACTGTACAATGTTTAGTATTAAATTTGACAAAAATTGATCCAACCATTTGAATTTTATGGGATTTTAAACGTTTTGAACTTTCAATTTCTTTTTTTTTTTTTTTCTTTCAGAGACGATTTTTTTGTTTTGCCTTCCTGAGATAGAAAAGACTTAAATAACTTTAAAAACTTAATTAACATTTAACTTGAGGTAGAAAGGTTGTAGATTTTTTATGATTTTTAAAAATATTTATTAATAATTTGAAGTAAAGTGGTCGAGCGGACGTTTGACACTTGATTTTCATGTCACATGTCTTAACATTAATTAATGGAAGTAATAAAAAATGACCAAATAATTATCAATAACGAAAGTACTGTAACTTCTCCCCCAATCTGATGCGCGTCGCCATTTAACATCTTCATTTGCTCTTAATGTCCCGTTAAGTTAAAAATGACCGTCATTTCGCCTAGATTTTATTAAAATTAAATTACGTCACCTAATGGTCGATAATGAAATTACTGTAATTTTGCCCAATCAGATGTACGTTGCCGTTTTATTAATATGTAAAATGTTCGTCATGTAAATAATGTGTAAAATTTTCGTCATTTACGTAATGTGTAAAATGTCCATCAATCAAATGGAAATCAATCGTTTGAGAAAAAAGATGATATAGAAGGTAGCAACGTTGCTCCAATAGTATTGACAAATGACACTTTCCCCAAATAGTTTATTTTCCGTCGAAACAATAAAAAAAATTATTTTGTTTTATTATATTATTGTTATTATATATATATTATTGTAATTATTAAAAATATATTTATATTGTTATATTAATATATGACATTATATTGCCGGCTCGCAAGGAAAGCAACTTTCTGCGAAACATGACAACTGTTAATATTATTATTATTATTAGTAATATCATTATTATTGACAACTGTCAATAATTTCGTTGGAGCAACGTTGCTAACCTCCATACCATAAAATAACGGTACTTTAACCTTCACGGTAAAAAAAACCTTCACAATCGAAACCAAGAAGAAGTTATTGGTTTTTCCAAACACCGCCTCCGAGTGCCGTCCGTCGAACGAAGAAATCCCGAGTCGTCGGCGCGGATTCCCGCGATGTTGCTACGGTCGCAGGAAATTCCGGGACGGGGAGAGAAGTTGGATACGCAGAGAAGGGAATCGCGAAAGGGAGGAAAAGGGGCTCTCGCGAGCGGCCCCGACGGTGAACAGAGCGAACGGACAGCTCGCTTATTTATTGCGACCATACTTCAGATATATGAACTGGTTCCCGTCGAAAGTTCGGGATGCATCTTTCCCCACAGTTGAAAATGTATAGAGAGGTGTCCCGTCCGGCATCTTTCTCGCTCGCTTTCAGCCCAAAGATTTGCGACGGGGGTCACCTTAATGTAATATTGAATGAGCTTCATTTATTTCATCCGATCCTCGCTCACACTCTCAGTCTCTCTCGGTTATTCTCCTTTATTTATCGCATCTTCTTCTATATTTCTTCCTTCCTCCCCTTCCCCCCTCCTCCCCCTCATCCACACCCCTCACCTGGTCTACACACATCCACACTACCGTGAGCAACGGTGTACGATGTGTTATTGCTCTACGTCGCTCGTTTCTCCTCGGATAAAACCGGCCGATCAAATAAACCACCGATGCCGAGGATACTGTCCTATTACTGTGTATAGTTAATCCAGGACGATTCCGGGCTGTACATCGTTCAACCGTGGAAATAATTTCCTACTCCATGCGCCGGGTACCGCGCGGGACGAGATATTCGAGATGACCAACAATCGGTACCAATGAGTTTCACATCACTTACGCGAAACTCTTGTTGTCGTTGTAAGTGCCAACGTTCTCATGACCTCTATGAGTATCGTCCGTGCGTCATGTACTGTCATTCCACTCCCACGATAAAAAGTTTATTATTATTATTATTATTATTATTATTATTATTATTATTATTATTATTATTATGGCTGAAGGATTTCGGTCGATGACCAATTGTAGCATGTATGTGATTGAAGTTTGTTATATATTAAAAACTGTTCCATATTACGAACTGTAAATAAATTATTTATTACTACTATTAATATTATTATTATTATAAAAATATATCTGTAAGACATATGATACATGATTACACCCGGAGAACAGATTTCTTTATAACAAAAAAAATTTATTTCGGACAAATAAGTCTTATCCGCAAAGATCTCGACTTCTGATAGTCAACCACAAAATCACGCAGCAATGACAGCCCATGGTTGCCACGGAACTGAAAAATTAACCCTAGAAGTTTTTTTTATCTGATCGTTTTCGTTTAATGACATCAATGATTTTTTTTATATGGAAAAAATGTGCACAAAACATACATTGATCTGCTCTACACTGTAAAAAAAATATAACAATGTACCGGACTGGAAATTTGTATGCAAAAACTGGTATATTAAATTTCTTGTACAATTGTGATGAAAAATTAATGGTCAGTTTATTAAAAACAGGAATACTTTACTTTTAATAACTTATTTTAATTTTACTATAAAAGTACTTTAAACTTTAATAATTGACTTCAATTTCAATGAATAAGTATATTAATTTTTCATCACAATTGTACATTAGATTGAAAGTACCAGTTTTGGCATAAAAATATCCAGTCCGATACATTAAATTTACAATTTTTTTCAACAGTGCACTCAAGACAATAGAGATATATAACGAATTCGATTAGCCCTATAATCCACACCACCCAGACGATACCGATTTTTATCAAATCTTCCCCCCGAAATACTCAACATTACCTTTCACAGAACAGTTCACGATCGATCACCGATAAATTTTAAGGTATACAACGAAATTATTGACAGCTATCGTGTTTCGCATGAAGTCGTTTTCCTAGCGAGCCGGTAATATAATATAATATAATAATATAAATATTTATAATAATTACAATTGTATATATAGTAATAATAACAATAATAATAATAATAGATAGAATATACATTTTTTAAAAATCGTTTCGTCTGGAAATAAAGTATTTGAGAAAAGCTGACGGCTGTCAATGATAAAAATGGAGCAAAGTGGCCAACTTTCATGCCATTAAATTTTTGACCTCGGTACTGCCGTTTTTCGTTTAAAAAAAAAAAAAACCATCCCGCTGCCAATATCACCCGAAATGACCCTACTTCTTAACGAGCCGCCGACTTATCTCCCCGATTACCGGATTCCCTTCCATCCCGTCATTTCGGTTCGGCAGAACGTCGCCACGCGGCAATCAGAGGGAGCTAATTTATATTTATCTACGTGCTTTTACGCGTTTCTCTTTGTTGAAAGCTTCTCGCGACCGTTGAGAAAGACGCGGGAACAACGATGGCGGTGCGGTGGGGGGGGGGGGGGGGGGGGGAGGGGGGGGGAAGAGAGGGGGGGCCAAGGGGCGCGAAAAGAAGGGGGGGGCGAACGAGGGGGGAGAAAGACAGGAGAGAAAGACAGGGACGCCGGTATAGGAGGCAGAGTAGATAAATAGATGGATGGGCAATATTATAACTCACCGGGCTGTCATCCTGTACGGCCGAGTCAGGCTGCTAATCAGACCCTGCTCGCTCTCACCCCTCGCCGAGCCTTCACGAAAAATGGATTTATTGCCGTACGCCACGACTTCGGCACGCTATCGAGCTCCCTGATCCGTGGTACGTAACCATCGTCGTCGCTGCTCGAACCGCTCGCCATTCGCGCCGACTTCCCCTATCCTATACGTGTATGCACGTATGTGTATATGTGTACGTACACTTATGTGTATGAAGTGCTATACGCTTTTCCGCAGCCACCATCGCCGACGTAGAAAAGTACACGGGGCTGAAAGAACCGGGCCGAAGAAGCCTACCCAGCCGTTTATTCTCAAACTACTCTGGACCTGAATACGGCCCCGTCGTGCGACGAACAAGTGGCCAGGGTCCTCTTCCATCTTTCGGGGTTTTCCTGGTCTTGTTTCCAAGAACAGAAACGGTGGTTCAATGTTAACTATCGTCGTACATACGGTGGTTCGATGTTAACTTTCGCCGTACGTACGGTGGTTCGATGTTAACTGTCGTCGTTCGTACGGTGCTTCGATGTTAACTTTCGCCGTACATAAGGTGGTTCGATGGTAACTTTCGTCGTACGTACGGTGGTTCGATGTTCACTATCGCCTTACGTACGGTGGTTCGATGGTAACTATCGCCGCACGTACGGTGGTTCGATGGTAACTATCGCCGCACGTACGGTGGTTCGATGTTAACTTTCGCCGTACGTACGATGGTCCGATGTTAACTTTCGCCGTACATAAGGTGGTTCGATTCTAACTTTCATCGTACGTACGGTGGTTCGATATTAACTTTCGCCGTACATAAGGTGGTTCGATGCTAACTTTTGCCGTACGTACGGTGGTTCGATCGCCATTCGCACCGACTTCCCCTATCCTATACGTGTGTGTATGTATATATGTATGTGTACATACACTTATGTGTATGAAGTGCTATACGCTTTTCCGCAGCCACCATCGCCGACGTAGAAAAGTACACGGGGCTGAAAGAACCGGGCCGAAGAAGCCTATCCAGCCGTTTATTCTCAAACTACTCTGGACCTGAATGCGGCCCCGTCGTGCGACGAACAAGTGGCCAGGATCCTCTTCCATCTTTCGGTCTTTCTGTTCTTGTTTCCAAGAGACCGCCCGCGATCCCGTTCCAAATGACGCCTCTTCCGGTGTGGGTCGCTCCGCGGCCGAGACGAAAGACGTCAAGGCGAAGATTCGGCGCGATACCATCAACTTTCGATTCATTTCGATCCGCGAGAGTCCGCGAGATTCGGCGACTGAATTCCCGCAAGCGTTGGTCAATTCTGATCTTCGGAATCATCGATTGCATCGGTGGAGTCGTTGATTTTGAAATAGGGAATATCAACCCTTGCGGGTGAAATTTGATGCGTTAGTTGGTAGTTCAGATCGCTCTCGAGATCGAACTTGAGATCGGATTTAACCGCGTTCTTGGAGTCTCTAAACTCGGTCTCAAAACGGATCTTAAATTCGATATTACGTTCGATCTCCAGATCGATCTAGGGTTCGACCTCACGATTGAATATAAGAACCGAATTTATAGTCCCAAGTCTAAACTCAAGTTCTAATGTTACGTCCAGCTCAACTAGTGAGAGTGTAAGGGAAAGCGCAACTCTGTCGGCTTCTCTTTTCGGGTCAAGGCAGATCAGCCCTTTACATCGGGGACGGAAACCTCGCCTTTTACACTACAGTATTTTATGGGTTTATGGATGATCGCTGTTATCGATACTCGGCGCGAGTATTCAAATTAATTAGTCCCGGTTAATAGGTTATAAATTGTCAATAAAGTATTAACATACTCACATCGTTTACTCTTTCACAATAGTAAAAAAGTCGATGAGACGAAACAATTTGTTTCACATATAACACGCCTGTAACTTGAATAACTACACTGAGAAAAAATTACATGGTAAAAGCAACAATACTGACTTTTTACTATTAAAAAAGTCTTCATTTCATAGTTATGAGAATGACAAAAAATCATGTTTTCAACCATAATTATAGTTTAGCAAATTGAATTCTTCTATCAGAAACTATCTATATAGACGTTTCTCCGGGGAACGATTCGTTATAGTGGGAAATACTATCCTTTTTCTCAGTGTATCCGTAGAGTTAAAATACACTATATATAGACTTTGTCAAATGCGCGTGAAGAGCACACTGTAAAAATAAATTGTAAATTTAATGTACTGGAAATTGAAATTTGCTTGCATTACGTACATTAATTGAATACTAATGTACTTTTATTGTACAATAAAAATACGAGATGTTAAAATTAGAAATCTTTCGCCCGGAATTTACAAAAATTTCCATTAAAAATACAAATTTTACTGTAAATTTCCAACATACATGTGTTTGAAATTTCAGAAATAGTTTACGTAAAAAAGCTTGCGATACCGTTAATTCATTTTCAAACAAATTTTTTTTAATTCGCAGTCTTCACCAAAAGCTGTATGAAATATGAACTCTGACTTCCAGTTGAACTGTCTTCGAAGTATAATAGCGCAGTCTGACGTTGTATTTACAGTGGTTCGATGTTAATTATCACCGTATGTATGGCGGTTTGATGTTAACTTTCGCTGTTCGTATGGTGGTTCAATGTTAAGGAGGGAGTGTCGCTGCGCGCTGACTTCGCATAAGTTCGACAACAATAAGAGAAAATTGCAGGCACTTCTTGATGGTGTAAAAATCTGAAAAAAATCATGTGTACTGAAGGTACTGAGAAGATTAATTTTGCATAAATAATGGCAAAATGTTATTAATAAATTCATAAAAAAATAAATTGCTTAACAAATTACCCGGCAACAAAACTTTTTTTTTCGAAAATTATTCGTTTATTTTTCTGAATACGTACGAATTTTTTCCGATTTTTAAGTACTCGTTGATTTTTTTTTATAGAACAAAAATCAACGATTACTTAAAAATCTAAAAAAATTCATACGTATTCAGAAAAATAAACGAATCATTTTCATAACAAAAAAAGTTTTGTTGCCGAGTAATTTGTTAACCAATTAATTTTTTGGTGAATTTGTTAATAACATTTTGCAATTATTATTATGCAAAATTAATCTACTCAATACCTTTAGTATGCACGATTTTTTTTAGATTTTTACACCACCAAGAAGTACTTGCAATATTTCTTTTATTGTTGTCGAACTTATGCGAAGTCAACGCGCAGCGACACTCACTCCTTAACTATCGCCGTACGTACGATGGATCGATGTTAACGTTCGCTGTTCGTATGGTGATTCAATGTTAACTATCGCCGTACGTATGATGCTGCGATGTTGACTGACGTACTCTCTCGGCGTTTTGCTAAGGCGTAGAAATTAGCAACGTTGCTCCAACGAAATTATTGACAGCTGTCACGTTTCGCTGAAAGTTGCTTTCTTGGCGAGCCGAAAATATAATATAATGTAATATAATAATATAAATATTTATAATAATTATAATTATACATATATAATAATAATAATCGCCGGAAAATAAACTATTTGAGAGAAGTGACAGCTGTCAATGATACCATTGGAGCAATGTTGCTAACTTCCATGCGGTGTTTTGCTCATCTTGTGTACTAAATAGTAATGGAGGGTGACGATGTGGTGGCCAAAAGTTACTCGTCCTTGCCTGAATATACCTGGCATTCTCATAAGTTTGAACTAACGGCGTCGATTCCTAAAATGCTGTGGCGAAGGAAACCCGAGCTTTAATTTTCTTTTTATATGGAAAAAATGTGAAAAAAACAGAAAAATCAAAACTAATTAAAAAATCTAAATGATGCATATATATATACGGAAAAATGAACGAATCCTTTTCATAAGAAAAGTTGGTTTGCCGGGTAATTTATTAAACATTTAATTTTTTTATTAATTTGTTAATAACATTTTGGAATTATTCTTATGCAAAATGAATCTTTTCAGTACCGTTAATATGCATGCATTTTTTCAGATTTTTATACCATCGGGAAGTACTTGCAATTTCCTCTTGTTTTTTTCGAACTTGTGCGAAGTAAGCGCGACGCGAGATAGACAGAAGATCGGGGCAAAATGACACACAGGAGCAAAACGGGCCTTAGAGGGCAAAACTCAATTTTCCAATAATTTTCGGATGCTCCATTTTGTTCGAACGATACATCTAGATTTTCAAACCCGTTTTGTCCCACTTACCACCATCGCTGTAATCTCAAAGTTATTTGGTATTATCTCGATAAGAATGAATAACATAAATATATTGAACTTTTGAAACATAAAGATGATCGAAATCGTGATATTTATTCTTCCCCGAATTTACTTTTCAGTCATCGGCGAGTGGGGGCAAAACGAACCAAAGTAATTAAAACAAAGCCTGTCGAAAATAATTAATTTTCACTGAGTTTGTGAGAAAGTCCATTCTGTCCCATTTTTTTTAGTAGATTCACTGTGCATTTTAAGAAGCACTTTGAACAGATTGCAAAAGCCGATAAGCGTCCTGAATCGTTAAGCTGGTTCAAAATTGATGATGATAATGATAATGAGACAAAATTGCGTTTTGTCTCATTATCCCGTTTTTCCCCGGTGTGCCATTTTGCCCCGGTGTGCCATTTTGACCCGCTGTGCCATTTTGCCCTGGTGTGCCATTTTGCCCCGGTGTGCCATTTTGCCCTGCTGTGCCATTTTGCCCCGGTGTGCCATTTTGCCCTGCTGTGCCATTTTGCCCCGCTGTGCCTTTTTGCCCCGCTCTCCCCATAGCTACCTTAAACCCAAGGGTGGACGAAGTGGACGAGAAAGCGGCGAAGCAAGGGTTGCGCGGTGCGCAAGTTGTAGCGTGAGTGGCGAGCAATCGCGGATCGCCGCGTAGCAATAGCGATGATAGTCGAAGCAGAGCACAGAGCACAGATGTACGAACCGGCGAGGGACGAGATGGACGCGAAGAACCGAAGCTCAGAATCACCGGCTCGACTCGAGAGACTCCACGGCGTGCGGGCCATACCGTCTCGAGCAGAACCAGAAGCGTGTATGTATGTGTATGTGTGTGTTTTTTCAACGAGATTTATTACCGAATTCCTAATGCTCTCGAACGGCGAGTAGAGAAGCGCGGAAGGGGTGAGCAGTTACATCCCCCGCCCTCGTACTCACCGGGCGTCTTTGTTTCTCATGCCGTCTCTATCTTTCACCAGCCCCCCCCTCTCTCCCCCCCTCCCTCCCCGCTGCTCGACCCGGCGACGCGATCCCGTCGGCCTCCTTCGTGGTCCCTCGGTACTCGCGTCGTCAACTATCTTCGCCACCCTCACTTTGCGCCTTCCTCGTCGTCGTCTTTCGCCACGCGTTTGCCAAGCGCAAATATACACATTATATAACGACGCTACCACCCCCCCCCCTCCCTCAAGGCGTAAAAAAAAAAAGTATGTAAAAAAAATATATTCGGAAGAAGTCAAATTTGGCATTCTTTTTTTTTGGGATTTAATATATTGTACATATGAATTGACATATGAATATACAAAATTTGGCATTTTTTGTATTGTATTGTATTGTTGTTTTGCTTCCTCATAGAGGAAGCTTTATTTTCTTAAAAAAAAAAATTGAGATTTTAATGTCAAAATACTTGACATACTTGAAATTCTCTGTGGTAGCTCTAACTTGCGTAAATTTGGAGCTATTGTCTTAAAACTGTACATAAATATACTATTTTGATCAAATACCTCTGGTATTGAATTTGGTCGAAAATCCATCGAAGTGGTAAGATTATGTGGGATTTTCAGTTTTTTGAAAAATGACTAAAAATGGTCTAATTTGAGTAAACTTGGAGGTATCGATTTTTTTTTGTATTTAATATATCGTAAATATGAATTCCTCTCGGTACTCGCGTCGTCAACTATCTTCGCCACCCTCACTTTGCGCCTTCCTCGTCGTCGTCTTTCGCCACGCGCTTGCCAAGTGCAAATATACACATTATATAACGACGCAATAAAAAATATGCAAAAACATATATTCGGGATGAACCAAATTTGGCATTCTTTCGTATTTTTTAAAAATATTTAATACAAAAAAATAATAATTGTAATACAATTGTATTTATGGTACATATGAATTCACATATAAATATATTAAAATTGACATTTTTTTTTGTACTTGACATATTGTAGATATGCATAGACATATCGAGAAATGTATTGTGGAATATGGGCAGGTGTGGGGCCGAATGGACTTTCTCATGATCTCAGTGAAAATTATCTTCTGCAATCTGTTCAAAGTGCTTCTTAAAATACACAGTGAATCTATAAAAAAAATGAGCCAGAATGGACTTTCTCACAATCTCAGTGAAAATTTATAATTTTCGACAGGCTTTGTTTTAATTACTTTGGTCCGTTTTGCCCCCACTCGCCGATGTCCGAAAAATACACTCGGAGAAGAATAAATATCATGATTTCGGCCATCTTTATGTTCCATACATTGTTACGTTATTCATTCTTATCGAGATAGTACCAAATAATATCGTGAATTATTATAAATACGCAAAATACGTTCAATTTTTTTGCCCATTAAAATTGTAATAGCTAGGGGAAACATGGCGTGATAAACACCCGCACCTGTTTTCTGTTCGGGTGACTGTTCACAAAAATTAAATTAAATCTAATATATCGACATTAACACCGCCATCGCAAGCGACAAACAAGAACTGAGACGCTTGCCTAACCGGTATAACATGATAAACCATAATTAGCTGTCATACATAGTCAAGAAATACAACGGAATATGTCATAGGATTATAAAGTATAGCCGTTTTAATAAGAACGCCATGAGCGCCTAAAAAAGAGGTCATAGAGACGGTCAATACCGTACTACTGAAATACGAGTACACCCAGAAAAAAAAATTATTTGACGGTCACCGTTTATTTGGTTCAAGTAATATATTTATTTGATTTAAATAAATATTTATTTAAATCGAATCATTTTTTATTTGATTTAAGTAAAATAATAATAATAGGCCGTGAAATAATTTTTTTTTCTGGGTGTAGGTCAGGTTCGAAAACGGGATATGGAAGTGAAGTGACGTTTGGTTTAATGCTACTAGGTAAATTAATTGAATCGGTCAACGCATGTAATAAAGTCGTAAACAGTCCGGAGATTTCATGAAACTCTATCTTAGTTTATTATTATTACTGTTATTATGTACTATTTTTTATATAATTTACTAGTAAGAGCTCCGTATTGGGATTCAATGCGAATCGGTTGTAAGAGGAGAAATCGGTCGAATAAATTAAATTGAATTAAATTAAATAATGAAGAAAGAAAAACAGACAAAATAAACATCGTTCGAAACGTAATTGAGTGTCTTGATTAAAAACCAAAAAGAGGATTTCGAAATCAGACCGTTCCGAAGTCGCAGCAAATTAAAAAAATAAAGTTAGTTAGTATCAAAAATATTTGTAAGATAAAAATCATTTCAGTTAAATATGTCGCCGAAAATCGATTTAATAAATCAAGGTTGTTGATTTGTTACGAATATATTTCTTCGATTTAAGTCACATGTACTTTTTCCATGCGGAGCTACCGGAAAAGATTTACCGCAGTCGCACTTTCCTCGTCTCCGTAAAACATCGCTCGGTCGAATTTTTACTTTGCTGCTCCTTCCATCGCCGGAATAAAACGCGAATTTTTCTCATTATTCGTCACTACTGGCAATAATTTATTTTTATTTCATTTAATAAAAATTATCCTTACCAATCAAAGATGGATAAAAAATATTTGTAATATAGGTTCAAAAATACTTGTAAGATAAGATCAAAAATATTCGTAACATACAAATCGCTAAAATCTTACTACATATTCATATCGGTTAAATATGTCGCCGAAAATCGATATAATAAATAAAAATTATTTATTTATTACGAATATATTTGTTCTTTTCAAGCCACATGTACTTTTTTTCAAACGCGAAGCTGCCGAAAGAGATTTAACGCAGCCGCACTTTCCTCGTCTCCGTAAAAGTTGAGTCGGTCGAATTTTTACTTTGCTGCTCCTTCCATCGCCGGAATAAAACGCGAGTCTTTCTCATTATTCGTCACTGCTGGCAATAAATTAGAATTTTTTTCAAATAAAAAAAAAGTATCTTTACGAATGAAGGATGGGCAGAGAAGTAAATGTCCCTTCCTGATTGTTTCTCGTCATTCGCCGAAGAAAGTTCTTTGCCAAAGAAGATTTTTTTTTCACTCTTCTTGCCTCGCCGCGCTACGGCGAAATAAGCAACTCTCGCGAGAAGAGATGAAAAAGTTGTTGCACCGAATGGGGAAGCGGCACTGCCTACGTGCGGCTCGTAATAGCTTTTGAAACGCGGCGGGTGCGCGCCGGCTACTGACTGAACCGTGCGGCTCTCTACGTCGTGCTTTACTACTTTTCTCTACTCCTCCGCCCCTCTCGTTTCTCTCTCCGCGCTCTTGCGCTCACCGCCTCCTCCCTCTCTCTCTCGAGCGGCGCCGCGTATTTCTTCCCGTTTTCGTTCGCCGCACGCTCGGTCGAAAACTTACCAATGGAAGAAGAAAATCACATCGGCTCAAACACGTCCGCTGTAAATGGAGGCCGAACATGTAACGACTCCTCCGAGCGCCCGCTCGAGCGAAGACCGAGAGACAGATTTTTATTTTTGCAAATTAAATAATCATAGTAAACATTATTATTATTGTGACAAACGTGTAAATGCGCATAAAAAAAACTTCATTTATCTAACCAAAAAAAAAATGTCTCCGCCATTTTTTTTATTGCCGTTTTCACGCACTGTTGGTGCAGGTGTTGGGGCTCGCAAATACTTGTGTTGAAGCTCGCAAATAACCAATGGAAGAAGAAAATCTTCCATCGGCTCAAACACGTCTGCTGTAAATGGAGGCCGAACATGTAACGATTCCCCGAGCGCTCGCTCGAGCGAATACCGAGAGACAGACTTTTATTTTTGCGAATTAAATAATAATAATAAACATTTTTATTATTGTTGTGACAAACGTGTAAATGCGCATTAAAAAAAACTTCATTTCTGTAACCAAAAAAAAAATGTCTCCGCCCATTTTTTTTATTGCCGTTTTTACGCACTGTTGGTGCAGGTGTTGGGGTTCGCAAATAATTGTTTTAAAATCGATTTTAAACGGAGCATAGCTATCAAACGGGCGTCTGACCCATCCAAACAAAAATATGAGATCACTCTACACACTTGAGAGTATATTCTGGAATTTTTTAAAGAAAAATCAAACATGACATATTGACTGAAAAAAAATATAGTCGTCTATTTTTCACAGAAATGGACGTCTATTGCATTCAAAAAAATCTACAAAATTGTGTTTTCAAAAGTGCACTTAAAAGTCCAACTTTTATGTTTTAAGCGTTTTTTTGTACGGCTGATAGTTTTTAAGATGTAGCGGTATTTAAAAAACGTTCAATTTTTCGATATCTTAAAAAAATACGCTCCAAAAATTCTGAAAAAAATTACAAAAACTCCTTGTAAATAATCATGAATTGTGGTGAAATTATAAGTTTTTTTTGAGAGGGTCGGATTTTGGACTGTATGGAATACCTCATATATAATCGTAATTATTATAAATATATTTATGTTATTATATGACGTTACATGATGTCATCGGCTCGCAAGACAAGTAATTTTCTGTAAGACATGGCACCTGTCAATAATTTCGTTGGCTCAACGTTGCTAAGTTTTATGCCTTGAAACCTCTGTCTCTATTCGTTCGATACTAGAGTTACTGTAGAGAAAAAAAATGCTAAAGAAGCAGTCTCCAAAAAATTTTTAATATTTTTCACACTCGAGCTTATCGTTATTGATTGACATTTATCATCGGATTGCTCCTCTTACAGATAGAAAGAAGAAGACATTTAATTTTTTTCTAACTAGCGTGTAGTCGCACGCATCCTCTTCTAGCTTCTGAAGGTATAAAAAATTTAATTAATAACAATAGATAGAATTAATTTCTTTTGGCTAACGTCACAGAAGCGACTTGATCATTGTCGGTTTATACCCATGCTTCTATGCTTCTATATATGAATAATAATTTTATGCTTCTATATATAAAAATCCACGTGCAGAAAAAAAATGATAAACGACAAAAAAAAACCCGCACTAATAATTATCCGAAACCTGCGACTTCAATTCCAGAAGTACAAAATTACGTACGAAAAGCTATTATACATTTGAATTCCGTCCCGCTGTAGTGACCGGCCGGGCGATAAATAGGCTGGAAGAGTTTTGTCTTCGTTGCGTCTCCCATCATGCGCCGATGTATAACTATCGCGAAACCCCTGTTTCTCTCCGACCGTCCGTCCGTCCGTGAAGAAAAAATAAAATAAAATAAAAAATCTCCACTAATTTTCCAAAACGTGGGCCTTCATTTCCAGAAGTACAAAATTACACTGTAAAAAAAGTTCTTATACAATTTAATGTGGCGGATTGGAAGTTTTTATGCAAAAATTGGTATATCAAATTTCATGTACAATTGTGATGAAAAATGAATCTTCAGTGCATTAAAAACATTGGAAATAGTTTATCTTTAATAATTTTCTTGAATTTTCCTATCAAAGTAAAATTCCAATTAAAAAGTATACAAATTTTTCATCACAATTGTATTGTTTTTGCCCAAACACTTTCAGTCCACCACATAAATGTAAAAAAAAATGTCACTACGTACCAAAAAAACCAATACGATACATTTAATTTCCCTCTCGCCGTAGCGACCGGCCGATAAACGATCCCGAAAGAGGTTCTCTTTAATAATTTTCATCACAATTGTATTGTTTTTGCCCAAACACTTCCAATCCATCATTAATAAACAAAAAAAAAATGTTGACACTACATACACATTTGATTTCCCTCCCGCCGTACCAAAGTACTTTAATTTTTAATAATTTCCTTTAATTCCAATGAAAAAGTATACAAATTTTTCATCACAATTGTATTAGTTTTTGACCAAACACTTCCAGTCCACCACATAAATAAAAAAAGTTGTCACTACGTACCAAAAAAACCAATACGATACATTACCGTCCGATAAACATCCCGAAAGAGTTTCTCCGTTGCGTCTCGCATCAAGCGCCGATGTATAACTATCGCGAGGTTTCTCTCTCCCTCCCTATAGCTCATTCGCTCCCGTTCTTTATCGCCGGAGTGTTCGCCCGAGCGAGGGAAGAAGATACAAAGCTACAAGAAGAACAAGAAGAATAAGAGGAGAAGAGGTCTCGAGGAGGGAGAAGCGTCGTTCGGAACTCCAGCAGCAGCAGCACAGCAGCAGCAGAACTCCGAGCAGGAGGCGACGTTAGCGGCGGGTTGGGGGCGTGGGTGGAGTGGGATCGGAGAGGTGGGAGCGAAGAGCGCCCCCCACCCCGCCCCGTCGGGGCGCGGGGTGGGGGGCCGGCGGCGTCGCGGTGGGGGGCGGCGGGGATGGTCAGCGGCGAGCCGCCGCGCCGGCCGCGGAGTGGGGGGCGCTCCGGGGCCGCGTAGTGGGGGACGCGGAGCGCGGAGCCGTCAGTGCGCCACGTGCTGCCGATCCGGTAGGGTGTATGTTTCGCTCTGTATCCCGTGCAGCCCGAACGCGACTTTAACACCCCCGTGAAACAACTTTCGCCGTCGAGCGCGGACGAGGACCGACCGAAGTTACGAAAAATCAAACAAACAAAATTCCGAGGCCCCAAAATCACCGCCCAAAATCCGCCTTACTCGCTCGTCAACCTAAAACCTCTTAGGAATTAGAAAAAAAAAGTGTCAAGTTGCCGAGTGTATTCAGTTGGTGAAGACGTGCGTTCTGTTCGGTTTAAATAATTTCGTTCGTCGCACGGTCACGTGACCCACGAGTTTCCGCAACGGCGGGAATTTCGAATGGAACGACGCTTCTCGGTGACTCGACGAGCCGTCGAACTCGAGTGAACAACGTAGCTCCGCTGGGATTTTTCTTTGGTTCTCTGTGTGTTGGTTCTTGTTTGGTTGTTGGGGTTCGTTGAGGTGGAGAGATAGAGATTTGTTTTTTTTTAGCGAGTGCGAACCGCTCGGTCGCTTCACGCGCGCCCAACGCGCCGGCGACCTTGCCCGGCACGAACGCGCCAGTCTCTCGCGACCGCTCGCGAGAGCCGCTGCGACGAAGCGTTCTTTTCGACCTCGAGCGACGAGAATTTTACTCGGGCGTCTTGTGGGATGTGATTGATATGGTTCTACGCGGGGGAGCAAAGGTTCTTACGGCTAACGTTTTACGATCGATATCGGAAAGTCGTCGATGCGCTGCCGGAGGGAACGACAGTGAGACAACGCAGCGGAGGAACGAGAGCGTTAGACTGGAAGGCCGTTTTACGCCACTCACGGATTAAGCCCGAACGGAAACCACTGCGAGTGGTGAGTGCTCAGTTTTTAAGCGTAAAGAAAGGAAGTTGTTTTTTTTTGTATTTTGGGATCTTCGAGCGGCCGATTCTTTTCTCGAAGTGGCGATTTCAGTCGGGCGAGTTGGATTAAAGACGAACGGAAACAAAGCCCGAACGGAAACCACCGCGAGTGGTGAGTGCTGAGTTTTTAAGCGTAAAGAAAGAAAGTTGTTTTTTTTTGTATTTTGGATTTCGGTCGGGCGAGTTGGATTAAAGACGAATGGAAAAAAGACTCGCGGCGTGAGTGCAGAGCTTTTGAGTTAGGGAAAAAGTTGGGTTTTTTGTTCCGAAAGCCTTCGACCGGGAGATTTTTTTTTCTCTAAGTGGCGATTTCTTCGTACCGGCTTATTGGGCCGCTTGGATTAAGCTCGAACGGAAACCACTGCGAGTGGTGAGTGCTGAGTTTTTAAGCGTAAAGAAAGTTTTTTTTTTTTGTATTTTGGAAACTTCGAGCGGGCGATTATTTTCTCGAAGTGGCGATTTCGGTCGGGCGAGTTGGATTGAAGACAAACGGAAAGAAAGACTCGCGTCGTGAGTGCAGAGCTTTTGAGTTAGGGAAAAAGTCGGGTTTTGTTTTTGGGTTTTTTTTGTTCCGAAAATCTTCGACCGGGAGATTTTTTTTTTCTCAAGTGGCGACTTCTTCATTCCGGCTTATTGGGCGACTTGGATTAAAGCCGATTGGAGACCACTTTGCGCGTGGTGAGTGCGGAATTTTTAGGATAACAGAAAAAGTTTTTTTTTTTTTTTTAATTGTTTCGAAAAATTCGTCCGGTCAATTTTTTTTTCTCTAAGTGGCGAGATCTTCATTCGGGCAGATTGGGCGACGTGGATTAAGCCCGAACGGAAACCACTTTGCGCGTGGTGAGTGCGGAGTTTTTAGGGTAGCGGAAACAGTTTTTTTTTTTTTTTTTTTTTTTTTTTTTTCTTAATTTT
>JAPYZD010008195.1:0-14107 GCA_030522725.1 Ichneumoninae sp. B BG-2022a
TACTCACAGATACTCAGATACTCACAGATACTCAGATACTCACAGATACTCAGATACTCACAGATACTCAGATACTCACAGATACTCAGATACTCACAGGTACTCAAATACTTACACAGATATTCAGATACTCACAGATACTCAGATACTCACAGATATTCAGATACTCACAGATACTCAGATACTCACAGATGTTCAGATACTCACAGATGTTCAGATACTCACAGATATTCAGATAATTACATCCTCACAGATAGTCACACGGATACTCATAGATTACTCGCACAGACACTCACAGATCTCATAGCTACTCGCGCACATACTGCGAGTGCGCGAGCCAACATAACCGATAGAAATAATCATAATTAGCCAATGACTGCGATAGGGACTTGTACTGCAAACTGCCGAGCGCTGTAAAATGTACATGTGGAAAAAACGATAAGATAAAAATTAAACTGTTGCGTTTCATTTATCTGGAGGCAAAGAAAGATCCTATTGTCTGGTTGAAAGACTAATTAAAAAAGTTACAATCGGCGAAATTAACGAGACGTCCGTCGTCGTCGAATTCACGGAAACTTCGCTGAGTGATTAAAAACGTCCGGCTACGGTGCGGCGCGTCATTCGTTGGACGTATTTGGAGCAATCGACAATTAAATTCGCAATGTTATTTTCCCCCGGCTCATTTAATCACCCGAACGAATACTTCGCACTTGAGCAAGGTCTCGCCAGATTTGGCATGAACGAGGGAGAGAGCGGAGGGAAAAGCACACAAAGTCATTATAGCCGGAGGTGTAGAGAATCACAGCCTGCGCACATTTAGAACCTCAGACTTCGGCTAGACAGCCACGTGTCCGCTGCTTCAACTGGCACGACAACGAGAATGAAGATGTCGCACGATATTCGAATAGATCATTCGTTAAATTGCCAAACGTCCAGTCACGATCATGAGATTGAAAAAAAAAAAAATCAAAATTAAAATTATGACCGCATCCCATATTATCGTAGTCGGCACATAACTCGGTCAACCTGCTTAAGGGGACGTGAAATATCGCGGTCTGCAATGAAAACTGTACACTGATAAAAAAATACGGTTGAACCAACTAAACATTCGGGCAGGGACGTTCAAATAAATATTTTGTTGGTACAGCTAAAAGATTGGTTAGTTCAACAATTTTTATTGATGATTTCACCAAAATATTTTTGAGGCATTAAAATATTTTGTTCGTCCAACTAAATATTTATTTGAACGTACCTGCCCGAACCTCTAGTTGATTCAACTGCTTTTTTTTATCAGTGTAATGAATTTTTCTCAAGGGTGCTAATTTTTTTTGAGGAAAAAGCAAATTCGAGCCGGATACGCACGGTAATTTCGCATCCGGAGCGAATTCATTTTTTTTTTTTCTCAAAAAAAATTTGCACCATTGAATAAAGTTAATTTGAAAATTGCAAATATCTCTCTCACATGTACACTGCCCGTCATTGATGCCTGATTTTTCTATCTTTCTCAATATCTTCCTCAATATCTTAACGAGCTCGAAGATATCAGAGAAGTCATCTAGCAAGACCGATGTCTTGCTGGGTAGCTTGCTTGATGTCTTCGATTCCGTTAAGACATCGAGGAAGATGTCCAGAAAAACCAGGCATCAATGACGGGCAGTGTACAGCTGTTTCACTTCCCCTTAAGAGCATCATCTTTTGTAATAATTGGAAACTGCGTTTTTTCACAGCTCGTACATAGAAAAAACGCGTTTTTCAAAAATTACCAAAAATTCTGAAAAAATTCATACGTTTTCAGAAAAATAAGCGAATTATTTTTATGAAGGAAAATAGTTAAGTTGCCGGGTAATTAGTTGAACAATAATTTTTATCTTCAACTTGTTAATGACAGATAGGAATTATTATTTCACAAATACAATCTTTGCAGCACCTCTCATACACTTGATTTTTTTCAGATTTTTATCCCGTCGAGAAGTCTTCGAAATTATCGCTGAAACTCACTTTTGGCGGGACTGTACCGCAAGTATTACCTTAACGGGCTTATTTTGCATGCGCATACATGCAGAATATGGGCGATCGGAGGAAGCATGGAAAAAAACTTAACATTTTTTACCTCTGCGAAAAAAGTTCGTGCAAGATAAGGTTGACGATAGCAAACATCGACAATCGCATCAGCTGGTTAATAAACACAGAGCCTTATATAATGACGATTATAGTTGACCTCTAAACACGTACCCATTAGTACCTGCCACTGGCACCTCTTTTTTGGCTGCAGGTACGTTATTCGTATGTATAACGCTTGCTGCTCGATTATTCACAATCATCCGGAAAGCTTTTTTTTGCATTACATTGTATGACGATTGACGGTTTTATCGCATTAGTCGAATTATCACGCGTAACGAATGAAAAACAAAATAAAACTTTTCATTTTTTATCTTTGCGAAAAAAGTTTCTCCGAGATAACGTCGTTCACGATAATAAACATCGACAATCGCATCAGCTGGTTAATAAATACAGAGCCTTATATAATGATGTTTACTGTTAATCTCTAAACACGTATCAATTACTACCTCGCCAGAGGCGCCTCTTTTTTTGGCTACCGGTGCGGTATTCTTACGTACAACGCTTGCTACTTTATTATTCATAATCTTCCGGATGACTTTTTCCTTATTGCATGACGGTCGCCGGTTTAGTTGCATCAATGAATTATCACGCTTACCGAATGAAACAAAAAATAAAAACTTTTCATTTTTTATGTTTGAGGAAAAAGAGTCTGCGAAATATCATTGACGATACCAAAGATGGGCAATCCACTGGCAACTTGATTAAACGTCTGTTCTTTAAAAGAATGGAAGGGGGCAACCATAGAATAACCGAAAATATTACGATGGTTACAGGTTACTTTTTACTCAGTAGAAATAACCGTGTTTTACCTTCTAGGCATGCCCGGCACTGCTGGGTTTATTTTTTTGGTCACTCAAACAAACCGACCGTTTGCAAAGACGTTACGGCCGCATTAGCTGGATAATAATACCTTATATTATTGATGTTTATGAAGTTGACCTCTCAACACGAACCGATTACGACCTCGCCAGCGGCTTCGCTTTTTTACTACCGGTACAATATTCTTATGCGTCGGAGCTAAGCAAATACACTAAGTATCTAACTTTACGCATTGAAGTACCAAGTACTTGACACACGTAGTGAAGTAACAAGTACTTGACGCACGTACTGACGTACCAAGTACTTGACGCACGTACTGAAGTACCAAGTACTTGACACACGTAGTGAAGTACCAAGTACTTGACACACGTACTGAAGTACCAAGTACTTGACACACGTACCGAAGTACCAAGTACTTGACGCATGTACTGAAGTACCAAGTCCTTGACACACGTACCGAAGTACCAAGTACTTGACGCATGTACTGAAGTACCAAGTACTTGACACACGTACTGAAGTACCAAGTACTAGGTGCACGTACTGAAGTATCAAGTACTTGACGCACGTACTGAAGTATCAAGTACTTGACGCACGTACTGAAGTACCAAGTACTCGACGCAGGTACTGAAGTACCAAGTACTTGATACACGTAGTGAAGTACCAAGTACTTGACACACGTACTGAAGTACCAAGTACTTCACACACGTACTGAAGTACCAAGTACTTGACGCATGTACTGAAGTACCAAATACTTGACACACGGACTGAAGTACCAAGTCCTTGACACGCGTACCGAAGTACCAAGTACTTGACGCATGTACTGAAGTACCAAGTACTTGACACACGTACTGAGGTACCAAGTACTAGGTGCACGTACTGAAGTACCAAGTACTGGACGCACGTACTGAAGTGCCAAGTACTTGACACACGTACTGAAGTACCAAGTACTCGACGCACGTACTGAAGTACCAAGTACTTGACACACGTACTGAAGTACCAAGTACTTGACGCATGTTCTGAAGTACCAAGTACGTGACACACGGACTGAAGTACCAAGTCCTTGACACACGTACCGAAGTACCAAGTCCTTGACGCATGTACTGAAGTACCAAGTACTTGACACACGTACTGAAGTACCAAGTACTAGGTGCACGTACTAAAGTACCAAGTACTTGACACACGTACTGAAATACCAAGTACTTGACACACGTACTGAAATACCAAGTAATTGATACACGTACTGAAGTACCAAGTACTCGACGCACGTACTGAAGTACCGAGTACTTGACGCACGTACTGAAGTACCAAGTACTTGATACACGTACTGAAGTTTCAAGTACTCGACGCACGTACTGAAGTACCAAGTTCTTGACGGACGTGTTGAAGTACGAAGTACTTGACGTACGCGTTGAAGTACGAAGTACTTGGTGTACGTACTGAAGTACCAAGTACTCGATGTATGTACTGAAATACCGAGTACTTTATGTACATATTGAAGTGCCAAGTACTTGAAGTACCAAGCACTGGATAGTACTTGAGTACTCACATATCGAGTACTGGCAGAACTTAACTGCTAAAGTTTTGAGTACTGAATACTGACTCACTACTTGATACTTCAATATGTACTTCAACTACTCGGTGTATTTGCCCAGCTCTGCTATGTATAACGCTTGCTACTTTATCACTCGCAATCATCCGGAGAATTTTTTCTCTATCCCTATTGACGGTTTTATCGCATCAATCGAGTCATCGCGCGTAACGAATGAAACAAAAAATAGAAACTTACCATCGCCGAATGTTGTTGCCGAAGGCAGACCAACGCTGTGGACTCGTCGAAGAGTGTTGGACGTCACGTGAAACGCTCGATCGTCGCTCGAAGTATCCATGAATAACGCGATGTATCGAGAGCTCTTTCAAAAATACGACGTTACTCAACGGCTCTCTTATAATAATTCCAGCATGCGCGATGATTCCCGCGAACAAGAATCTCTCCTACTCTAATGCCGTACAACTGGCAATGACACAGATCGCAAAGGATGACACACGCAGGTTCCGCGTTTCCGTCACCGGCTTCACCCGCGACACTCGAGAGTCTTCCTCGTCGACCGGACCGAATGAAAGTAAATAGAAGGACTAAAAGAATTTTGCAGCGACCGTCGCGGAAGGCTTATTTGTACTTTAATATTAGGCTTGTTTGTATCGTTTATTTGCCTTAGATCAACGCCGACTCGGGCGCTGCGTGAATGCACGGGTCACGAGTCCTCCCCGCACGGTAACGCTGATCTCTGTCGACCAATCAAAACAACCGACTGACGTCACGTGCCTCGGCCACACAGGCGTTCGTTCCTCTCGCTTTTCGATCGTCAATATTTTTTCATTCGGTTATAACATTTATTGTACCAGCAATAATCGATTGTTCGACTGTTCGATCGACTTGACATTTCGAGGTGTCGAACCGCAAACGAATTCACGCGAATATCACGGACATTTTCGTATCGAACGATGACAACGAAGCGTCAAGGATTTATCGAGCGTAGATCGAATTGCTTTGGTTTACGGCGACGAATGACGCAACAACTAGCGCTTCCTCTTCGAATAACAGTGTTTATCTCGAGTGACGAAGAAAAATCAGACGCGTGGAAAAGCGACGTGCTCGCATCCCGTACCACGCGTGCTAACTGACCAAAAGCCGAAAGTTTATTTTTGACCGAGTTGTGTGTGTCGTCTGCTCGTGCCAGCTGAACGATCCTGGCCGGCAGGGGGAGCGCGAACGTAGGTCGTTCGCGTCACACTGGTATATCCACCTGTGTTTCTCGCTGATACGAGCTCGCTAGCGATACGCGACGACGAGGTCGAAGAAAATCGTACGAACCAGCACGTCCCGCTCGACATTTTACCGTCGACTGTGTTAAACAACGTCCGAAGATTCCACCGTGCGGCGGTTCGCAGTCGCTAAGCTAAAAATACAACGCGGGTTTCCTTATCCGCACGAAAGCGCGTAGCTATCGATTTTTGGGAACGTAAATTAGTCGAGCGTCATCGCACGCACGATATACATCATCGCGTTTGGCGGGTGCCAGAAAGTGACCTCTGCGCGGCCTTCGAGCTTCGGCGACTCGGCTAATTACCAACGGATCGAAATCTCTCGGGCAATTGTAAACGGATGTAACATTACAGCGGAACCTCGGTCATTGGAACTAATCGATTATTCGAACCATGACTCCGTTTATCCGACAGGTCGGTGATCCGGAAGTTAGCGCGAAGCTCTACATTGTTCCTCGCTGCGGCAAGAGGCGCGCCCGTGGTTAGGCGTGTCGAAGCGCACTTTTTCTCTTCGCCTCGCTCACCGACTTTCCGCCCTAGCAAGTTGACGGACGGCTGCTTTTAGGGAAAACAACTAAAAGACGGACCGAAAAACGGACACGTTGGGGAACGAAACGGTAAAACGGACCGTACGTTTGGAATGGTCCTTTTTCGGTTGCGGAAACCGAGGGAGGACCGAAAGTTTTTTATAAAAATTTTTGGCTAAGTTAAAAATTTTTTTTTTGTTTTGCTTTTAATTATGTTTTTAATGAAAGAACAGAATAAAAATACAATCATGGTCCTTTTTCGGTTGTGGGAACCGAAAACGGACCAAAGCAAATTTTTTGAAAAAAACGTTCGGTCTGTTTTCGGTTTTCGCAAGAGAAAAAAGACCAAATGCCGACAAAAAATGTACAGTCCGTTTTGTCGTTTTTTACGGTCCGTTTTGTTCCCCAACGGACGTGTCCGTCAACTTGCTAGGGCGAGCGCGCATCAGAGAGTTTCAATGTCAAATTGTTTGAATCGCCGTACATACGTAGTTCACACATAACCGAGATTTCGTTGCTCAAAAGCGCTTAGATAGCGTTCAACAATTAAAAATTGACGACTATTTCACGGAACACTTGAAATAAGAGTTCGATGTCGGAAGTATGTAAAAATGTATGTATTATTACACTCAGTGCGAGAATGGCAGTTTTACGCACGCTTCGCACAAAACTCCCATTTTCATACCTTGTGAAGTAAAATTTTGTACAGTACTTGTTCGTTCGGTAGCGTGAGTCTTATCGCACTAGTATCGTAAAATACTATTACGATACTAGTGCGATAAAACTTTTTCTGACGACAGTAACTGCAGCACGAGCCGCAGGCGACTGCTGCAATCACCCAGGTTCAAAAAAAGGTTTTCGCACGATATCGTACCAAATTTTACTTCACAAGGTATGAAAATGGCAGTTTATTGCGAAAATTGCAGTTTTGGGCACCTGTGAAATAAAATTCTTTATTTCACTCGGTGCGTAAAATGCGGTTTTAGCACGCTTCGCGTGCGTACAACCACACTTTCACACCTTGTGAAATAAAATTTCGTACGATACTCGTGCATAAAACGTTTTCTGAACTCGTGTGATTGCAACACTCGCCTTCGGCTCGTGCTGCAAATACGATACTCGTGCGAAAAACATTTTCTTAACTCGTGTGATTACACACCTCGAAATGTGGAGTCGATCGAACAGTCGAACAATCGATTATTGCTGGTATAATATAACCCACATTCGTCACAACAATTTTTTCACACTAGGATCGTAATGTACTACTTTACGCACGCAAAGCATGCGTAAAACTGCAATTTTCGCACCAAGTGTAATAAAATGCCTTTCTGCGCACACTTCCCAAAAAAGAAAAGCGTGATTTTCATGAATTTGTTAGGAAAAATTATGTGATTAGCATGGGCGTACGATGCGCAGTTCTTCAGCTCGAGCGGCATTCTCACGCGTCATTCTCAAACTCCCTTTCTACGCCCTTATCATACAAATAAGTATTGAAGTTTCATATGTACTCTTATTCGATTTCTATACGTCTTACAATGCCGTAAAAAGAATGTTTTCTTTTTGTCCCAGCTGAACTCGGTCCCCACAGGTTCGAATAATCGAGGTTCCATTGTATCTCAAAATCCCGAAGCGAAGCGCCGAACGCTATTCCATAATTCGGTAAACTGCATTGTCTATGTGTTTTATTCAAAAAATACAATTTTAATATCTAAGACGTTTCTTCAGTCTCGCCGATACCTCGTTACTTATCTCTCCTCGCTCCCGGCCAGATCGGCGCCGTACTCGCTCACGTACTTGACGAATTTTTCGCCAAGGCTCGTCTGAGGCTGGCACCTTAGAGTCCGAGACAGCTCGACGATTCTCTCGTTGTCTTTTGTGAAAACTAGGAGCAGAGGGCCGACGCCCTCGCGCTGTTTCTCGACGGCTAGTTCGACGCTCGTCTCCGTCGTAGCGTTATCGGTGGCGGGCTCGAGCCTAGGCCAATGTTGAGTAAAATTTTCGACTCTGTAGCAGGAATCCCTTCTGTAAGAGTTGCCGAGAGCCACGAGGGCGTGGGCGAGGAATCGACGATGATACCACAGCGCCTCGTGGCCAGGATACAACATTATGTTATTCTCGTTGTTCTTGCAATCCTCCGCCCAATACGACAGCGCGACGAGCGTCCGATCGTAATCGACGTCGGCGCGTCTTTCAGTCTTCGTGTTGTGTAGAGTATTCAAGAATTCCCAAGAATCCCCGTCGCTCGGGATCGTCTCGGAGAGCTGCTCGTCCGGCGCGAGGGAGGAGACGAACAGTCGTTTTACGAACTCACGACGCTCCGCCAGTTCCTCCTTCGGGACGGCGACGTCGGATCTCTCGGTTTTTCGCTGAAAGATCAAACGCTTGAGAAGAAACTGCCTGTAAGCGAGGCCGCTGTGATCGGACACGTGCCGACCGCACCACTTGCCCGAATCGTCCCATTCGGACTTGAGCAACGACTCGTAACTCTCGGACAAATTTTTCTCGTGACTAGCGACCACGTACTCCCGATGACTCCAGGCGTGATAGTTATTGGCGTATCTGGCCGCCGATACGCCGGCCACGTTGATCTCGTTTCTGAGGAGCGTCGCGACGTCGTTGCACGGCGTTTTGGCGCCGACGAGGAGATAATTAATTAGCCAGCGTCTGTAAGCGAACGCTTCGAAACACTTGGCTTTGTAGAAGAGGACGATGGTGGAGAAGCGCAGCTCGCAGAGAGCATCGAGACGACCGTTTCGCACGAGCTCTCTCTTCATGTTCCAGAAGGTCGAGACGTCGGGATTTAGCAGCAGAGCGCCCATCAGCCATCGCGACACGGTCGACGGCTCTTCCCGACGATGATCGCTTCTTCGCAGATCGATGAGACGACCGTAAGCGTAACAGTAGAGAGGCTGCACGCACCACGACGCCAGACCCAGGGAATGCTCCTCGTGATAGACCGGCGATTTGTTCTCGTTGTCCTGCACCGGTATTATCTCGAAACTGGTTCTGAAACGATTTCGAAATTAAGGTCAGCTGGTAAAATCATAATGTACATTTTTATGTAATATGTATAATATGAAAATGATAATGTTACTGTTAAAAAAGAATGCGTATGAAATTTAATGTACGGTACTGGAAATTTGATACAGAAACTGGTATATTAAATTTAATGTACAATTGTGATGAAAAATTAATGTTCGGTGTATTAAAAACATTGGAAATACTTAATTTCTTTTGTAATTTATTTGTAAACGAATCTATCTAATTTACTTTAATTTCAATGAAAAAATTTACATATTTTTCATAAAAGTTGTACATTAGATTTAATGTACCAGTTTTTGCACAATAACTTGCAGTTCGGTATATTAAATTAATCATTTTTTTACAGTGCTGTTATATGCTAATTATATTAAATTAATCATTTTTTTTTACATTGCTGTTATATGCTAATGACCCTGAATGAAACTTAATGTACTAGTAATGGAAGTTTTTGTGCATATAAACTGGCATATTAAATTTAATGTACAATTGTGATGAAAAATTAATGTATAGTGTATTAAAAACTTTAGAAATACTTTACTTGTAATAATTCATTTAAATGTTACTGTAAAAGTACTTAAAATCCAATAAGTTACTTTACTTTCATTGTAAAAGTTCATTTCCATCACAGTTGTACATTCAATTTAATATACGAGTTTTTGCATAAAAACTTCCCGTCCAGTACATTACATGTCATACGAATTTTCTTTAAAGTGCAGGGTCACATGTGCTATACACATATGACCCTGCATTGCAGTGGGCAGGGCACGATGAATACATTAAAAATCTCTTTAGAGTGTTAATATACTATATTATTTACATAAAAACTAACAGACTAAATTTTATTTTCCGTGTAAAGGAGTTTTTTCCCGTTGAAATAAGTAAACAAATAAATAAAAAAAATATCGGTATAATTCAGCCGGTCGCATATCAACGAGATTCGTCTGCAATACACCTTCGATTTTCAATAACGAACCCAAACAGCAAGAAATATTTTTAAATTATTTCAAGCTACGTGACAAACGCGTTTATAGGATTTTTTAAAACATATATGACAGAGTCGTGTTCCGCAAGAGGTCGAGGCTGCATACTTTGTTTCGTTTCGTTCTCTGGTGTACTAGCGTACGAGAAAAAAAAGCGGTCGGTCGAAAGCTCCGTTCCCACGTTACCGTTACGCACTTGCGGAAGAGGCGCAACTATACACATCCGTGGTATATTTCGACGCTACCAGCGCGTAGTAAACTCTGAGTTTATGAATGAAATCACGAACGTCGTTTGTTAACAATAATACGATATTACCATATTAGCATACATCGCATAACCAAAGTTCGATGGGCGATTCGAGTTTCGCGAGCAATTTCGTATAAACTGATTCGTAATGACGATGGAACTTGGGGCGTCGAGTTGTTTAACTATTCAAGCGCTTTCTCCGTCTCTCTCGTGTAAACGACCACAGTGCGCGTTCTGTTTGTTACGGCAGTACAAAAAGAGAGAACAAAAAACGTTCTCCCCCTCCCCAGTTTACATTATCCCCGGCGAGGTACACACACACACACACTCACAGTTCGGTATCCCTCTTCAAAACGTTCTCGATGTCGTTGAGTATCTTCTCGGCAGCGGGAAACGTTTCCTCTTGTATTATCGTGCCGTCCTCGACAGGACGTTTCGTCGAGTTTCTCGATAAATTCATCACGTTTGAGGCGCACCGTTTTTATTTCATTTACCAACCCATCTGGCCTGCTACACCTTGCGATGCAGACGAGCCCTTTATAGTACAACACACTCCGTTCATCCGGAGAGACCTCCCCGAGAGTGGTGGGAGGGCCAGCGACGGGGATCGCTCGAAGTTTGCCGACACAATTTTACGATGCGGCACTTCGAGATATATCGAACGCGGAAAAATGGCGGGAAACTTTTTCTACGAGAAACTTATGAACATTTTTATGAAATTTTTATGTACGACGTTAATAATAAAGCTCTAAATAATAAAGCCTCGTCTCGAGAGCTTCGCGTAGAGGATTCGGAGCTCAGCAAATGGACTTGCAAGTTGTTGCGACTGAAACGTTCATTCATTTTTAAGGAATTTTCAAAGTGCAGAAAAGGAGCGCACACCCACGCGAATTCTTATAATCGAGAATCGAGTCTCGATAAACGTCAACCACACACGGCGAAAATTGGCGGGAAACTTTTTCTACGACAAATTTATGAAATCCTAATGAAATTTTTATGTATAAACGTTAATAATAAAGCACGAAATAATAAAGGCTCGTCTCGAGAGCTTCGCGTAGAGGATTTGAAGCCCAGCAAACTAACTTGTGAGATGTTGCGAATGAAGCTTCGTTAATTTTTAAGGAATTTTCAAAATGGAGAAAAGTGCACGAACGCCATATTCGTGCAATCGAGAATCGAGTCTCGATAAACGTCAACACTCGAGACACGGTATATCTCGACGAACAAAGCGGCGATTAAAGTAGAAAGTGAGCGAAGGCCGAGGAAGCGAGACAAACGCGTGCATAACCCTCGTTCTGGAAGGTGCGTGTTCGAACTGCCATTTCTCGCCCATTCATCCATCCTTATAAGGCGAAGTACTTCCCAGTCGTCGACGGAGATCTCTCGCTCGAACAACGGACGATCGAAAACTTCGTTTCTCAAAGCTCGAGTCAAAAATGTCCGACCCGCGTCTTCGCACGCTGAAAATAAAGACCGGTGTCGTCAAGCGTCTCGCCAAGGAGAAGATCACTTACGAGAAGGAGGCAGTGCTGCAGCGGGAAAGAGTACAGAAGTACAAGGATCTCGGTGTGTATTTGTTTCCCCGATTCGTTTAACGAGATATCCTTACCAGAAACGCGTTAGTCACTGGGCGAGAGAGAAAGGTGATACGAAGCAAGTGTGCTAGAAAGAGATGGACGCTTCGTTTTTTTATCGGTAGTTGAAAACGAGACCGTAAATCTTTTTCAAGTTTGGACAAAATCTGTAGTAAAGTATGCTCTCTGGTCGGTTCGTTTTTAATCTCAATTGAACAGAAATTGTCGGAGAAAAACGCTACATTGTATCGTTTTTGAGGTTGGATCTGATCCTTCGCATGTTAAAATACATAACTTTGAAATCACGTTTAAAAACAACTGAACCGTAAAAAAATCTTTAGAAAATGCCAACAAACGAAGCAGGTTTTTTTCTGTAGACCACATAAGTTTGATCAAGATCGAACAAAAACGATTTTTGGTGAGGATATCCTTAACACCAGAGCTGGGCAAATACCCTAAGTACTTGAAGTGTGTATTAAAGTACGCAGTACTCGAAGTACTAAGCGCTAGATAGTTCTTGACTATTGACGTATTTAGTACTGGCAGAACTAAATTCTTGAAGTTTTGAATAGTGGGCACTGGCTCAGTACTTGATGCTTCAATACGCATGACCTTGAAGATATCGGCATGAGACTAAATTTCATCAAGTTATAGTGGCTGCCCTTTGCACCGCACAAACTTTGCTCGGGGAAGTTCACTTGGAGAATAAAGTTCTACAAGCGAACCATTTTTTTTTCTTCCTAACGCTGGGCGTTGATAGAGACTTGCCAAAGATAAAATTTGATGTCATGCAGATATCTTCAAGCTCATCAATGCGTATACAAGTACTAAGTACATTTTGCCCAGCTCTCCTTAAGCCCATTTAAATAAGGCAAACTCAATCGGTAACAAAAACTGTAATGAATGTCATTCAGAGATCATAGACATTTCGCAGAGAAGCGAAACGTTAGTGGATGTAGAATTCAATACGGCGTCCGATGATGCTTCGCTTTTACGCCGAATGTCAACCTTTTTTAATTGGCATTGATTCGAAAAATGCAATTATCTCTCTCGCACTCATATGTCACGCGGTACATCTTTCACGTGGCCTTAAGGCCGTGTGAACTATCTTAAGGTAGTACTAGCGGACAGCCTGAGCCCACGTAAGTTCAGAGAGAATTGAGAGAGAATTGCGAACACTTCTCGACGAGATAAAAATCTGAAAAAATCAAGCACATGGAAGGTGCTGAAAAGATTGATTATGCATAATAATAATTCCAAAATATTATTAACAAATTAATGAAAAAAAAAATTGTTCAACAAATCCCCTGACAACTTAACTTTTGTTTCATATAAAAACAATTTGTTAATCTTTTTGAACACGAATGAATTTTTTCAGAATTTTGTGTAATTTTTGAAAATGATGTTTTTTATTAACTACAAACGCGATTTTCAAAAAATACACAAAATTACACGAAATTCTGAAACAATTCATACGTATTCAGAAAAATTAACAAACCGTTTTCATTTAAAAAAAAGTCACGCTGCCGGGTTATTTGTCGGAAATTTTTTTTTCGTTGATTTGTTAATAACATTTTGGAATTATTATTATGCCAAATTAATCTTTTCAGTACCTTCCATATGGTTGATTTGTTCCAGATTTTTATCTCATCGAGAAGTAATCGCAATTCCTCTCTCAATTCTCTCTGAACTCACGTGGGCTCAGGCTGTCCGCTAGAACTACCTTAAAACTATGCAGCGCGAGAGAGATAGCATCAGTGGCGCTCTCGGCGGAGCTGAGAACGTGTTTCACATGCGCTTAAGGAGGTTGGAGCGAGTGGTGTTCATTCCGCCTAAATTCGAGAAATTCGGTCAAGAATTGCAAACACTTCCCAATGTCATAAAAATCTGAAAAAATTCATACTTATTATAGGCATTGAAAAGACTAATTTTACATAATAATAATTTCAAAATGTTATTAACAAATTGTTGAAA
>JAPYZD010008196.1:0-10420 GCA_030522725.1 Ichneumoninae sp. B BG-2022a
CAAAAAAAAAAAAAACAAAAAAACAAAACAAAGTAAAACCACGAACGATGTCCAGAAACGTTGCCGGACATCGTCCGCGTCGATCGCGATCTCTCCACGCCGCGTCAGCACGCTCGTCGAGAGCAAAAAGCGTTGCACGACGCCCTCGGAAAAAGACGCAGATCGAACTCAAGTAGTCGCGCAGTTGGTTTCTCAGAGAAAATAATGACAAAAAAAAATAAGAACAAAAGGCAATCGAGGCTCTGGCAGGACCTGCCGATGCTGCCATAATCAATTCACGTCGTTGCGAAGTACACGCGGTCAAGTTCAAGTATCAAAGTGGATCCGCAGTCTCGGAGCCTCGATGAGTCGTCGCTCCAGCCCCGAAAGGCAAAATCGAATTTTCTCATTAATTTTTTTTTTTTTTTTTTTTTTTTTTTTCATGCTTTGTGATTGGCAATAGCAAATTACAATGTCGCCTCGAATCACCACTCGACTGATCAGGCGACCGATTATTATTTTTATTATTCGTAAAGAGTGATTAGAAAAGTAGATTTTGCCCGTCGGTGTGTCGGAGTTCGATCTTGACTACATTAAGTTTATTTTCTTCTTTTTGTTCTCGTATGTCCCGTCTACCTGAACCGCGAGAATGAACGGTGAGAGTTGAATTAAATGCTCGGAACTCGAGAGTCGAGATAGACAAATAACGTGTGTAATGTCACGGGAAGGCAAGTCCGGGCGACGCGCGAAGAGCTTTCTTTCCCTTCGACGAGAACGAGTGGAAAAGTCTGTGGCGCGATGGGACTCTCAAGAAATAGCTCAAATTAGCATTGATCGACACGTCCGTTAATCGGTCGTTTCTCTTTAAAGTCTCTTGTATGTTTCATTGTGCCTGAGACTTTGGGCTGAACGTTTAACGACTAAACATTCCCTTAATAATCGAATAAAACAAGTAGAACGAGGCGAGACGCGAAGTTTTTTTTTTTTTTTTTTTTGCTCGTCGATCCTCGTTCTCGGCAACGAGGAAAAAGAAAATGAACGATCCGCTAACTTGGGGTACGAATTGCATCACGCGTCTCTCGTTCTTCGGCTTCAAACTTCCTTTTTTTTATTTATAAAGCTGATTTTTCCGGCCGATACGGAAACGCGACGGAATAACGAGAAACTGTCGGATCAACCGAATACTATCACCGAAAAAAAAACCAATGCAAGCCGGACGTATATCGTGGTATTACGTTTTTTAAGTCAATTGCCGTTACAACGTCCGCGAGAAACGGAAATAGCATAAAAGTTACGATTGAATGTTTAACACATGTAGCAAGTCGGCGCACCGTTTAGGGTAGTAGCTGGAAGAACGAAGTGTTTTTTTTATAGACAATACGAAAACAACAGTTTTAGTAATAGCAAACTGTTTGGCTTTTTTTTACGCGGTGGCGAAGGTGAAAAGAAACTTTTTTTTGTCCCGCTTTGCGTACTGCCGTCAATCGACCGGTATCGATTGACCGATCGTTTTGTTCCTCCTCAATAAACACCCCCCCCTCCAAACCTCGACTGCAGCTGGTCTCGCCGTTCCTTCCCTACCTCATATCATCACCGAACGTTCAAAACGGAAAAAAAAATTGTTATACGCGAACTTATATAATAATTCATACAAATTTTTGCGGTACATGGATACGATTATATACACGAAGTTTGACCGATATATAGTTTTTATGCTTTGCAATAGACCGTAACAGCTTCTCGGACAGAGAGCAATCTAATCACGAATAACCGTATTGTCACGATGCAAGGTCAATTTTCTATGTATAATCGTATGTTGTTCATAAATGCATTTTTTTTCCGCGAGAATCCGCTCCAAGCCTCGCTCTCTTTTCTTCCTTCGTCGTTAAACTCACGTTCTCCCGCTCTACTTAACGTCTGCCTATATCTTTATCTCTCAGGTATACAAAAAAAAAAAAAAAAATCGTGCATTGTGAATTTAGATATTCGTTCGCCCGAAATCAATATCACCGAGCTTCTCGCCGAGATGCGTAGCACAGGCGAGAGACTATCGAGCGATCGGCTGATTTGTGGGCAATAAATGAAAAAAAAGAACAAAATAAAAATTAAAAAAAAACACATTTTTAGATCTCGCGAGATTGAACACTCGCGAACGAATCACGGGTCGGTCTCAGCATTGTGGATTAACGAAAAGATTTCCCGGTGATGATTAAACAAATTGAAAAAAAAAAATTCGCGTCTCCGATTTGGAATCCCTAAATTGCCGATTCGTCGTTCGAGCTTACGAGGCAAAGGACGGCAGACGCGACTGATCGATCTTATGAAAAAAGAAAAATACAAAAATCGATGATAGCGTGTAAAACTTCTTTCCTCGAAATCTCGACGTTACTGTTACTATTATTAATAACTATTAGCGCTGTACGATTATTATTAATATAATATTATTATTAGACTAAAAAATAAATGTATACCGTAAGCGGCGAATCGGTCGTGTGCGTGAGTGAAACGGAGATCAACGATATTTTTTTTTTTTTTTTTTTTTTTGCGGCTCGACGGAAACTGCGGATACTTTTGGATTGTTCGGAGAGCGTGTCTGATGTGCCTTCGTCTCCGTCTCAGGACGATCGGAAGAAGACATGAAGAAGCCGGTGCCTAACCGATCGAGTTGACGATCCATCAATTTGTCATTGGCAAAGCGTTATTGGAAACCGTTCACAGATTGGCACGAGAATATTATTTACGTATTCTTGCTAATTCAACTGTGATAAATAATTAGCTACGAAGAAAATCAGCTGTAAAAACACTGTAGCTGAGGGTGCAAGAGAATTTTTTAATTATAATTTTTTTTTTATTATTATAATTTTTTTTTATTATTACTTGCACCAATCTGTGAAGGTCCATAGCCCTCGGATTGTATTCTGCAGTCGTTCGACAAACGAGAACCGGAGAAATAAAGTGGACAACAGACGATCTGCACGCTCGAAGAAATTTCCAACCAGCGAGAAGATTAAACGAAAAAGGAAAGAAAAAAAACTGTGTCTGGCCTAGAAGAATAATTTTGTTCACGTGATTACTTGACCCCGATTATCCTCGGTGTTCTATCGAGTTTACGAAGCTTCCAAAGTGCCAGGACATCGCGCGTCGTTTTTTATGATTTTTTTTTATTTATTTTTTTTTTTATATTAAACTCGAAAAGAAGAGGCGACGATGACGATTCAAATAATTTAAACCTTCGGTAATCGAACTCTCGAGTTGTGCGGAGACAGAGGGTCGGATTTGAACGTTCGGTGTAACCCAAGTGACGATGATAAAAGTAATGCAACAAAAAGTGAAAAAAAACAACAAAAAAAAAACGTAATAAACATAGTTCGAGTTTCGGTGACGCGATCCCCCACGAATCCCTCAAGCAAAACCTACACACGAGTTCCGCAGAATATTAGGTGTGAATGTTGTGTTTTTTTTTTTTTAAGTGAACTATTACATAACAATAATAATGAATAATTAAAACACAAGTGAGGAATGAGAATAAAGATAACGATGAACGTGAAGAGAGAGATTACAAAAAAAGATATACAAAAAAAAACCAAGCGATAAACACACACACGAAGAACCAGAAACGCGAGACACAAGTAATTATAACGATTTATAAATAGAGGATGGCGATAATTAAGTTGTGAATTTTTTGTAGAATACATTTTTATTTTGGTACCCCCGTGAAAGGGCCAGTTTGTGTGTACAACCGTGGACAACGTTACTACGATAAAGACAAAAGAGAAACAAAAAAACAAACAAAAAAACAAAAAAAAATGATGAAAAGATAATGTTAAAACAAAATGAAACAAAAAAAAAACCAACAAACATCAAATGTATTGTACCTTTTTGCATTTAGTATAATATACCTACCTTACTACCAAAAATCTAGCGGCTACAATCCACCTGTTTATTTCTCATTGTTGCAAAAGTCTGTTTTCTTTTTTGTGGCACGAGAGCAACTTTAGCTAGAATTTGGTATTTATTTATTATCCATTATTTATTTATTATATATAATTTGTGTATATTATATATAATTGTTTGCATTTCTCGAAACTCCGCAATGCATGTTTTTCTAACGAGGTTCTTCGATCCTTTCTGCGTAATGTTCGCAGCTCTAAATCGTTCAGTTTGTGCGCACTGCGTAACTCGTATGTTGCGTTAGAACGCACGATTCAAACGCGTTGAGAAGATAAATGAAAGAGAAAAAAAAAGCTCTGGCAAAGTGATAGCAACAGCGCATATGGCAGAGAGATCAAGGCGGGTTGTAGGAAGAGGCAGTGAGATCATCTCGATGCCCGGAGAGACCTGGAGAGCCGCGGAGTACACTTGGACGCAGTCAGTACCGGTCCAGCGACCGATTCAGACGATTTTCTTCAGTTCAACGAGGAACGCGAGGGCGAGAGGTTTACGAGTAACTAGTGCAATAACGAGGTAAGCTTTACGATAAAAAGAAAAACAACTTTCCGAAATTCACCGCTACGAACGATTATAATGAACTTCATTAAATTGGAGCATTTTTCTTTAACACTGTATAACAATATTTTTATACATATTTATTAATTTCATTTTTTTTAACCCAGCGGAAGGTCGAAACCGATTTCGCCATGTATGGTAAATTTTTCTTCCCCCTTCGGTTAATTTTGAGAATAGTTCGTTAACAGGGAAAGATGATACGAGTAGCCTCGTTATTGCTAGACGAACTCCCGAGCGAAATACGAGTCGGTCACTCGGCTTGAATTTCAGCCCGGCTAATGACTTTTACCATTTGGACCCGAACATTCTCGATTTCGTTAAGAACCGCGGAGGCGTGTTTATATTTCTTGGAAAAGTCGCCAGCCGATGGCGGCGTGTGTATATTTTCTTCGGGGAAAAAACAGAGAGGAAACATTGGAACTCTGTTTAAATTCGGGCTAATATAGGGCACGTCGGGCGAGACGAGCGAACGTGAATTTATCATTTTCCCTTTAGTCGACCGGACGCGATTGTAGAGAATAAATATTCGGAGTTTCGTTCGTCGCAATCTTGGGCGTATCCTGTACAGTCGTCGCTCACAGTGAGTGAATAAAATCGTAAACTAAATTATTAATTTTATTTAACATAAATACATTTTTTTGTGAGACCATTTATTTGTAGCAGCTTTAAAGAGGGTTTTTTCGGATGATATCGTGATTGTATCGCTTCTTTCGTACCCTCTCGATATTCTCAGCTCTTCGATATCTCTTGCATGTACAAATTATTCTGAAAATCAACATTTATCGAGAATTTAATTGTGACGCAACGTCATTATTATTATTGCTATAGCTAAAACGGGAACGAACGTCATGTTTAAGATCCGCGACGGTCCCGTTTTGGCTATGAGCAGTTCGCCCTCAAGATTTGTAACTTGCATGAACAAACATCACGCATTTCGAAGATTGACTTCAATTGAGTTAAATTTTGAGAAACTTTCAGCGTTTCATACTTAAATATTTTTTATTTCATACAAATTCATTTCTTAACAAAAAAATTACTGTTAATAAGGTACTAATAAATATTGGCTCTTGTGTATAAAGTTCTTTACATTTTCGCCCTCGTTCGGGACGAACGAGAAAGAATTTTTATAGCAGATTTCCGCCAGAACAAACATCAACTTCGTGCATTTCAAATTTTCACATTTTATACTAAAATATTTATTAGTTCATTTTATACAAAATATTTTCCCGAAAAAAATGCTATCAATAGTAACCACAATTTATTAGTATTAGTATATTACTTTTCATTATTTATAAGTGTGTACAAAGTTCTTTGAATTTTCGTCCTCATTCAGGACGGTGTTGAAAGAATTTTTATAGCACATTTCCTCTAGAACTTTCGTCTCGATGCGCACACAAACTATCGTGTAAATCCACGACAGTAGAATCCATACAAATTCAATAATCGGAATCTCGGGTTAATGGTGTAAGAAGCTTTTGTGCTAAAAATGGGCTGCAACTAACGTAATGAGAATTTTTCATATGAACAAACATCAACTTCTTGCATTTCAAAGGTTGACACGTAAGCATCGATTCGAGAGTTCAATTCCGAAACATTTAAATATTTTCTACTCAAATATTTTTTTACTTCATTTTATACAAATCCTTTTCCCGAAAAAAATTACTATCAATGGTAACCACTATTTATCATTCATACTCGTGCATAAAGTTCTTTGAATTTTCGCCTTCATTAAGGACGGTCTTGAAAGAATTTTTCTAGCACATTTCCTCTAGGATTTTCGTCTCTCGATGCGCATACAAACTATCGTGTATGTACATACATACACGACGGTAGAATCCATACAAATTCAATAATCGGAATCTCGGATGAATGGTGTAACAAGCTTTTGTGCTAAAATGGGCTGCAACTAACGTAACGAGAATTTTTCAATGGTGTATTATGAAAGGATGTTAAAGTGTCCCGCGAAACGATGTCATCGCTTTAACGAGAAAAGCAGTGCCCGTTGCCGGTCAGCGGCGATAAAACGGTTGCGGGTTCAGGAACGAAAGTTTCCTCCGCCTCGGGCTCGCGGCGTGGCTTGGGCGTCGCGAGCGGCGGAATCTCCGGTCGTATAACACGAATTGTATCGCTGCGCCTGGATGTGGGACGCGGATACGCGGAACCGGCGAACGCACTGCAAATGTGCGTTCGCTCTCGGCGGAGAGAACGCACCGCCGAGGCTGCGGATGCGAGGCGTGCTCGGCACACGTTTCTGCGTTCTACGGCCACGAACGCTCTGCTCCCTCGACCCCGGAATCGCGTAGGTGGATTCCGCCGATATTCCTGCGCCAAATAAATGTGGCACAGACAGAGACTTCGGCTCAGTTGATTTTTATGAGGGACGAACGAGACTGATAAAAAATCATTATAATTGTTCGAGAAAAAATTATTTTCCTTCGCATCACATAGATATCTGCTTATATAGCGATTACATTTTATTTTTTTAATAGTTTTTTATACTGGATGCATCACAGTTCGGATAGTAAAATGTACGATACTTTTTGCAAACTTTTACTATCCGAGCAGTAAATCCGGCACAGACAAGCTCAGCTGCGTTGATTTTTATGAGGGACGAACGAGACTGATAAAAACTCATTATAATTGTTCGAGAAAAAATTATTTTTCTTCGCATCACAAATATATATGCTTATATAGCGATTAAATTTTATTTTTTCAATCGTTTTTTTTTAACATTTTTTTATACTGGATACATCACAGTTCGAATAGTAAAATGTACGATACTTTTTTCCAACTTTTACTATCCGAGCAGTAAATCCGGCACAGACAAGCTCAGCTGCGTTGATTTTTATGAAGGACGAAGGAGACTGATAAAAACTCATTATAATTGTTCAAGAAAAAATTATTTTTCTTCGCATAATAACGATTTAGCAATTTGTGTTTAAATATTATTTTTATTTGATACTGGACACATCACTTTTCGGATAGTAAAATTTACGATACTCTTTGCAATCTTTTGCTATCCAAGAACCAATAGCCTGGGCGAATGCGTTTGGGACACAAACATTGCTGCGATTCTTAAAAATAATAAATACTTTCCTTTTTGGTGTTACACTTTTTTTTCGTTGACACGAATGCTAAACCATCATTCAATTGTCCGACAGATTTTTTTCCTGTGAATATTGTTCGATATTGTGGAAAATATCTAAAAAATAAAAATCACCGTTTTCACGATCAGCTGCCGAGTTTCGATGGTCGAGAGAGCAAATCCTATTTTCGTGGGGCCGCCTTCGTGCTTTTTCGCAATACTCTGATATAAATCATTAAACGCGCAAGATATCCGGGTCTTACGTAAACTGGGTTATCGTCTACTTGTCTTCAATGAAGCTACGAGCCCACATTGAAGATTTATCTCCAAGCGGAGCGACGACCCAAGTCCAATCTCCTCAGCCTCGAAAAACCCTCCGGAGGAAGTCGCGTGACGCAATAGTTTGAATACCAGCTTATCTCGCGTTTCTGCTCGCATAAGTTGATCAATTAAGATCAACGGTTCGTTTGTGACAACCGCGAATTGAGCGGAAATGTTGCATCGAACATTTGATGCAATTCTTTTATAGTCAACATTGCATATCTGTCAATTGGCTTAATCTGTTGCAGAAATCGAAATGAGGACGAGGCTTCAGTTTCTGCTGTTCGCCGTGCTCGTCGCTGCTCTTCTCATCTCGGATGCTTCCGCGGAGGTCAGTGCGGTAATTTGCATTAGTAAGAAAAAACCTGCATAGCTTGAAAACGTCGAGGAATTAAAACAATGATCAGGGAAATCGTCAAAGAGTCGGCATTTTTAATACATTGTTTGGGGAAAGTGAGTGACGCTGGGGAAAAAGAAAGGATAAAAGATTCATGGAACAAGTAATTTTTTTCGACACCTATGCATTTTTAACGAATGAGAATAAAGTATTGAAGTTTGAAGTAAAAATGTTTTATTTACGCCAATAATTTTTTGTGCCATACGCGATTGTACCAAATTTCTTATTTGTAGTCGCTGAACGGATTGGAAAGTATGTTTTTGAATACCGACTAAAATGGGATTTATTTAATTATTTTTTTAGTCAGAGAGAAAACATTATTATTTCTATTTGGTCAGGGAAAAAGTCGGGGATTTTTTCGCACCAGTTTTAATGGTCGACATGTCGAGTGTATCTCGCGAAGATATGTGTATGCGGATGCAAAATGATTACGCCCGATGCCCGCATATAATTAATTGTGTCATAAACGCACAACTATGAATCAACAGAGAAGGCGAAAGCATCGTCGTCGCACCACGACAACCGAGGCGACCTTCCAGCAGGAAGTCATGAACATGTTGGAGGCTGACGAGGCCGTTGAAGAATCCGAGGATGCAGAAAGAATTCACACCGACATGAAGTACAGCGGACAAACCGAGCCGCTGATGCTCCAAGTGGATCCTTGCATGGATAAACATTGCGGTGCTGGCCGAATTTGCCAGGTAGAAAATAATTTTTTTTAGTTTCCCTAAAATATATAGTCTATACATTCTTACATACAGTCAATGTATTCTCGATTTACGTGGTAATCTCGGGTGGTCCACATTTCCCACTGCTACCCTAAAAAAAAAATTACTCATACTAGCTTTATAAATATGAGTATCATCGAATCTACAAATAAAAAAAAAAAATTGTGCCTTTTGAGGCAAAAAACAAAAATAAATTGGACAATTTTCTATTTAAAAAATTAACTTTGTTAAAACAAGGTAAAAGTGGTGAATATGTGCCAGTCAATATATCCGCGATTTACGTGGGTAATCTGGGGTGGTCCATATTCGCTTTCTTTGCCCTGTACTCCAACAACAACAAAATAATAAAATTTTCATCACCATTAGCTTTATCAGTATGAATATCATCGAATCTAGGAATTAAAAAAGTGTTAAAAAGGTAAAGTGAACAATTTACAATTTTTTGTTTTTTTTCTTTTTTTCAATTTTCCAGCCGACGTCTTTGGGCGAGGCGGAGTGCGTCTGCATGGAGGTATGCGACGAGGAGGTCGATCCCCGTCGCAAGGTCTGCACGAACTACAACGAGACATTCGGCAGCGACTGCGAGGTTTATCAGGCCCGTTGTTTCTGCGACACTCACGACGCGAGGTGTCGGGGACCGGATTACCAGCACGTTCACATCGAATACTACGGGGAGTGTCGTCAAATGCCGGTGAGAATTTTATAAAACATTTCATGAAAACGGACCTATCGTGCGAAAGTAGGTCAATCGATTTCTTCTAATATAAAATCTTTTATTTATTTTTTTATACGCATCAAAAATTGTCCTTCGCTCCAGACGTGCAAAGAGGAGGACATGCTCGATTTCCCGAGGAGGATGCGCGACTGGCTCTTCAACATCATGCGCGATCTCGCCGACCGTCAGGAGCTTCCGTCTCACTTCCTGAAGATGCAACGCGAGGCCGAGACCAACATGACTCTGCGCTGGACGAACGCCGCGATCTGGAAGTGGTGCGACCTCGACGGTCATCCCCACGACAGATCGGTATCGAGACACGAGCTTTTTCCCATCAGAGCGCCCCTCATGGCCCTCGAGCATTGCATCGCTCCATTCTTGGACTCGTGCGACGTCAACAACGATCACAAGATCACTCTTAAGGAGTGGGGCAAGTGCCTGCAGCTCGACGAGGTACCTTTTTTATTTGTGTCTTTTAAACCTTCAATTACCGAGGACTTTTTGCCGAGAGGAAACCACTATGCCTTCTTTTAAGCATGGAAACGCCCTAGCAAGTTGATGGACCGCAAACGGACCGTAAGAAACGACACAACGGACTGTACATTTTTTGTTGGCATTCGGTCTTTTTTCTGTTGCGGAAACCGAAAACGGACCGAAGGTTTTTTTTCGAAAAATTTGCTTTGGTCCGT
>JAPYZD010008210.1:0-18369 GCA_030522725.1 Ichneumoninae sp. B BG-2022a
AGAAACAATGGTTGAAAAAAAAAAGGAACAGTATCGCCGTAAAAAAAAAAACAAAAAAAAAATTGAGTAAGTTTAGTGATATGAATTTCATTAAAACAAAAAAAATCGTATATATATATAAATATTATATATACATATATACAAGTATATATAAATTTGAATGTATGCGAAAGCGCGCCAGAGCGCTTGCACATACATGCATTGTTATATATGCTATATACTAGGAAACTCACACAAAACATACAGAAAAAACCCACACACAAACACACACACACACGTAAAATAAATTGATTTATCGGTATAAAAATGGGAAAGAAAAAGTGTCGAGTGACGCCGTCGGAGGGATTTTTCGTCCCGCGCGTAAATACCCGTCGCACGTCCGAGCATCCCCGACGGCATAGCTAATTTATTTTTAACATTACTTAAGATATACGAGAGTCGGGAAGTTCGCACGTGCGATCGAGTATCAATCGTGTTTCGAGGCTTGAAAAAAAAAATAAAAATAAAAAATTGAGCTTTTCTCTCGCGGTTGCGACTGAATCGGCGTATATTAAAAATAAAAATAGCAAAAAGAAAAAAGAGTCGTAAAAACCAAAGAAAAGTGGGAAAGGAAACAGCTAGCGAAACGAAGGAAGAAAGAAAGAAGGAATGATTAGAATAAAAGCGAAATGAAAATCCATTGGCGAGATTACGGGACAATTACGTGTAGTTTATCGAGACGAAAAACTTTAAAAAGATAAAATAAAAACAAAACAAAAAAAACAGTCAACACGCAAAAAAAACCTTATCCGATGTGTAACACTGTTATAATTGGTATATTAAACGATATCGAGGGATTAATTCGTGTAAATTAGAAGAGACAACAGAAAGTATCCATATAGATGAATACCTACCACCGAAACAAAAAAAAATACATATATATATAAATATAAAGATACTATATTATACGTATACTCAAAGTAACGAATGATGTTAATTAGCTCGTCGCGCGTGGCACACTCTCTTGCCCGAGATACCACGTATTCAATGAAATACGTGAAGAGAAAAAATAAATCAATTTTAAGACAATGTAAAAAAAAAAATGTGTCTCCCTTCGAACTCAATTATTTTCTCAGGTAAAACTCAACTTCGAAAGATACGGGATCGAAATAAAATTGCATGGTTGAGTGCATCTTGTTCGAACCGATTTGCCGAAACAATAATTAAATTTCAAGGGAGACGGCAATGGGTCTTAAAAATTAAAGATTCGATTAACATTTTTTTATTTGTATACTCTGTGTTGTTATATTGATTCTCATTGTACCATTCGACTATCCTCTTTTTTCTCGCATCTTTCCCCCTTTCTCTCTCTCTCTCTCTCTCTCTCGCTCGCTCTCTCTCTCTTTCTCTCTCTATCTCTGTCTCTCACACTCACTCTCTTGCTCGACTTTCGCGAAACGAAGATAAATTTAACCCGGTGTTGTTATCGACAACCCAGGTATTAATCGATGCCATGCGTTTTGTTATTCGATGCGAAGAGACTTTGGCTCACTCATAAGCGCCGACTTTTGAAAAATATACCAACAGTGTATATACCATTTACATCGAGGCGTTTATCGTATTAAATTGCACCATAAATGGTAAATTAAAAAAAAAAGAAACTTGAGAAGGACAAAAACACCGTAGATGGTAAAAAAAAACCTTGAAAAGCACAAAATACGATAAGCGGATCAAAAAAGTTGATGAACATGGATGTTGTTCCAACTTTTCAAAATGTAGAGAAATATTCAAACCGCTCTTCGTGTACTTTCAGTTTCAGGAATAAACTTGGTGAAAGCTAATTCGTAGATAGTGGACCATACAGATGATTTATTTATTCATTTGTTTCAACGAGAAAAACGCCTTTCCAAAAAAGGTATTATAACCTGAAAGAAAAAATAACGCCTAGCTAGCTTAACGAGTTAAATCGGTATTCGAAAAATAGTGCGGCCAGACAAGTTTTTTTTCCTTTCGGTTCATATCGTTTTTGGTGAAAGTGTTTTTTCGTTGAAACAAATAAATAAATAAATACATCATCTTTATGGTCACTATCTACGAATTAGCTAACGCCAAGTTTAATTTTAAAACTTAATGAACTTGGCAATAGACGTGAAGAGCGGTTTGAATATTTATCTGCTTTTTTGAAAGCTGGAACAGCATCCATGTTCGTCAAGTGTTTTGGACTGTTTATGGTTTTTTTTGTGTTTTCGAAGTATTTTTTTACATTTATGATGTTTCTGGGGTTCTCCAGCAGACCCGACGGGTGACGATTGCTTGTGTGAATAATTTCGATGAAACAATCATTTGTTATTATCAATATTTTTTACTATGAATGAAAGCTGAGGTACGGATATAAAAAATGTTATGTATCAATTTTCCGCTCCGACGACCTGTCCATTCGATCGAGTAATGGTACGTAAGTAAAACAAAAAAATGTATAATAAAAAAAATCAATGTTGAATAATCGAAGCGTCAACATTTTTTTTATGCGCGCCGGTACGAAAATACAATATTCATTTTTTTTTCTTCGATAGATTTTTTACAAGCTCGTGGTTTACTTGCAAAAATTTCATGGCTCGAGGGTGTTCGTCGAGGTCGAAGATTGAAACATAAAATAATTATTATTATCACGCAGTTATGTTGAGACAGTTTTAAAAAATCTAAAACGAGCATCCGAATGATCGGCGTCTTTTACCTAGCGAAAGAAAGAAAAACTAGTAATTAAGCTAATATCGCCGTTCATCGACGCATTGATCGCTACAGCGATGAGCTGCACGGTGATTTGTTGTTTAACATTTTTCGCGATAGCGCAAACCTCGCAGTGATAGAACGTTACAGTTTATTGTTGACAGTGTTGTTTTTTTTCTTTGATGAAAATATAGCGATCGCGCTTGACATCACTTTGTTTGCATTTTTCTCACAACACACATACAGATGAGTTCTCTCATCCATTAACATTAAACGTAATTAGAAAAAAAAAAAAAACTAAAAAAATTGAAAATAGATAAATAATAAACGGGACAGGGTTTAACAATTTCGTTTTATCGTCGAGTTTATCCAGTCTCATATTTGAGGGAACGTCGTTTGCGGATTCTGAACAATGGAGGGAGGAAAATCTGTCTTTGCACAATATATTTTTAATATCGAAATCGAATAGGCGAACAGTCGAATTATTAGAAGCTGAACACGATCGTCCATTCGACTATTCAGTTTCGATAGCAATTAACTTAATGTCGCGTATAAATTTTATAAAAATAATTCATGAAACGCAATGATAAATAAGTCGCTATAAGTTCAGTTGAGATAAATTTAATTTTTTTCGAAAATTCATTTCGTAGAGAGTATTTTAGGTTTTCGGAGTATTTTGCGTTTTTCGTAACTTGTCAACTAAGCTTAATCACAGTACTATTTTCCTTCGACCATTGATTTTTTTTCCGTGAGCCCGAAAGAGCGATCGTTACAGATAAGGAAGCAAAGACGACTAACGAAATTCGAAATAGGAAAAATGTCGAATACCAAAAAAAAAAAAAAAACTGAAAAATACTGGATTACGCGTCAAATTTCGAAAAAAAACCTTCACCAATCGCAAAAGATCAGGGTAATTTCGCAAGTACACTAGTTGCATATTTTCCTCAAAGAATGACGATCATGGACCATGAAAAGTCACACAGAAATAACGTCGCGCTATCCAGCATTTGCTCATATTTTTTTTTTTTAACGACGCACAACTACTCGCCCATACTCGAGTCTCGAAATATCTCGTATACGTAATCGGAGAGACTGTAGATGCTCGATTGATATCACGATGATCGTGATAGGCGATAAGACGCAGTCATTCAACGGTATCGGAATTATCGCTGTTGATGCAGGTGGTGCCTGGAAGATAGTCGAGTTAGCCAGGCGAAAGTTTTTCAGTTTGTCTTCTGGTGAGAGATTTCTTCCGAGAATTGCGATTTAATTAATCGCATGGTAGTAATCTAATAGAGAAAAAAAAACAAAACTTAATGTCAAGAATGAAAGTTGACAGATAGAAGAGTCGTCGAGAATGAAAAATTGTACAGTCGTAGAGAAAAACTCGAGTGGTTTCTACAAAAAAATGGGAACAGTAAATAATATCGTGAAGATTATTGAAGCGAAGAGAAAGGCAAGAAATAAGGAGAGAGAGAGAGAAAGGGCGAGAAAGAATTGGACGAAGAGTGAGTGAAAAAGTGAGAGAGTAAAAGAGTGAGAGAGAAAGTGTGAGAGAGAAAAGGAGGGAGAGAGAGGAGTGAGGGAGAAAAGGAGGGAGAGTTTCGAAGAGAACCTTTAGCGAACCATAATTTAAGGTTTGAAAAACCTTCCAATCGAGAGACTTATAAAACCAGGATAAACTCGGAGCTTGAAGCGCGCTCGCGCGCGAACGAGACAGACGATGAAGAATAAAAAAAAAGAAAAAAGAAACCATTCAATATTAAGCAAAGTATATATAATTAAGGCATCGGTTAAGATCTGACAGCGAAAAAAAAAGTAAGATACCTATTTACTAATATATAGGCGGGTGACGCACATAAGTATTACGGAGGACCTTCTGTTGCTCGAATTATTGTATTATCTACTATATAAATTTTATTGTATAAATTCTGTCGAGGTGCACGTCCTCCGATCGAGAGTGTGTTTTATCAATCGATACTGTCGAGATCGTGGTATTATTTTTTATTTAACAATACCGTGTACGAAGGTATTTTTTTTTGTTTTTCTTTTTTTTTTCATCGAGAGTTTTCAACAAACTTCACTCGTCCTCCATCTCTGTACAACTACTGTGTATCTCTTCCTCCTTTTGCTCGGGGCTCTCGCTTCCAAATGTCATTTTTTCTTTTCTTCATTTTTTTCTATCGTCGTTCTCAGTCGCTTAATATAGTGTATACTAAACAGCATTCGTGTCTCGTCCCTTTTTACCAGCGCTTTACAAGACTCTATGTACACACAAAACTTGTTCAATAACTTCCTTTTATATCGTAACTTCGATCGATCCTTTGACGATCAGTGAGATGAGCATGGCGAATATTTAATTTTTTCGTTAAATGTTTTTTTTTTACTTATTTAAAAAATGTAATCATATCGTACACTTTAAGGGGTCTTCTGCTAGCTTCGAAGTAATAATAAAAAAATTGACTATTTCTTTCGTTATAAAAAAAAAAATAGAAACTTACTCCAATATTATAGAATTTTCTATTCAGGTCCAGGTGAGGTGAAATGTTGAAAAAAAATATATCGTCACTCGATACTTTGTTTCAACATTATCAAGGACCTTCAAGGATCGAACCTTCGAGGACGGCTCAAAATGTTTTGCTCACTTCCAAGCTACTGGAATTCTCTTAATGGAACGATTTTCTAAATTTTTTTTTTCGTCTAGAAATATCAGAGTGACCGTTAAAGGGTTAACGCAAGTTGCCAATCACATATCTGCTATCCGGTAGTGAACTAAACCGAATAACTCTCACGCACCGCGGGAGCTGCTCGAGTCTAGCAAATTCGCGTCTGGAGGAAGAGTTTGCACAAACTCGAATATTCGAAAAATGTTACGAAAAATATAGGAAAATAAACAAAAAAAATAAAAGTAAATTATATAAAACGATGAAACAATGAAACCCTCTCGATTCGAGGCGTCCCAATAGTTGGCCTAGTACCGAGTATCATGTTTTCGCCCCGGTTGCCACGGATTATTGAATTATCGTCTATTATTGAGATATTATAACTTCATGAAACAAATTTTATTGATATATATGAACTTTATCGCTACCGTTGAAAATGTAATTGAGAATAAGAAAAAAAAAAATACAAAAAAAAACCGCGGATAACAACACACACACACACACACATACACACAGTATAATGATGTATTGTACTATATGTTTAATCCCGGTAAGCGTATATATCGCGCGTAAGACATGAGAATGGATTGAAATGGAGTGGAAGAGAGAGAGAGAGAGAGAGCGAGAGAGAGAAAAAATAAAATAAATAAATTTTAAAAAATTGAAAAGTGTTCCCTGAGCGCCGATTCGGGGCGATTACGGTTGAATCGTATAAATAGGATTATAATAGATTGGATTAGAGAGGGTAAAGACATAAACACACACAGGACACAATTACGTGCGAGATGTGTGCGAATGATGAGCGACAAAGGAAAAGAAAAAAAACTGAGTAAGGAAAACTGAGTAAAAAAAGAAAATGATGAAAAAAAAAAAAAAAAATGAAAAACCAAAACCAGAAATGATCTTCCTTTCGTTTTGGCGTAATCGTTAAGTGGTGAGCCAAAAAGAGTGTATCATAATAATAAAGAACAAGAAAACAAAAGAAGAAAAAAAAATAAAAGAAACTGAAATTAATTAAAATAAAAAGAGAACACGAAAAACAAGAACAACAAACAAGATAAATTTGTCGTTTGCGTTTCTTCACCTTTATATGTATAGCAAACGAATGATATATTTATTGCGAGGTATAGTATATTATTGCCGATTACTATATTATTAATCTGTATAATCATTGTTATATTGTTCCTCGGTTTCCACGCGCGTGAAGACGATTTACGAAAGATCCATTTGTACAATCATTGCGTCATTAAAATATGATTATTCATTATGAAAATGTGTCTGTGTCATTTTAAAAAAAAATTATTTTATTCTGCTCATGTATCCGATCTAAACGTTCCCAACGGTCACTTTAAGGCTCTCCAATAAAATCATCGTGCACTCAAGAAAAAAAAAAAATTATCTGACACCTGCGTCGAGCAGGGTAAATACCACGTGTTCCGTATTATCACTGAGCGACACTACGGAAAATCTTAACTCGTTCATTTTTACCCATAAATGATTCGTTACGATGAAAAATGTGTAGGTGACATTTTTTTTTTGTTTTTTCAGTGAATTTGTCATTTACCCGACCTAAACGTTCCCCCGGCTGTCTGCTCAAAAAATGGTCCTTCCAAAAAAATAAAGTAAATAAAAACAGTGAAAATAAATCAGACACCTGCGTCCAGCAGGGTGAATAACGGGTCTTCGATATTATAGGCTATCACTGAGCGATGCTAAGGAATATCTTCGTAAATTCATTAAGAAAATTATGAAATTATGAATGATGAAATATGTGTCGGTGGCATTTTTTTGTTTTTTCTTTGAATTTGTCATTCACCCGATCTAAACATTTCCTCAGGTCACTTTAAGGTTGCTCACTCGAAAAAATGTCTATCCGGAAAAAAGAAGAAAAAATTATCTGCACCTGCGTCGAGCGGAGTAAATGACACATGTTCGGTATTACAGGCTCGGTCTATCACTGAATGATACTACGAAAAATCTTGACTCGTCGTTCATTCTTACTCACAAAAATATCGAGAGATTATCGCGTTTGATTGCTCATTCTGTGGAGTGTCGCAATAATGAACGGTTTGGTTAGTTCTCATCGATATATACTCGATCCATCCGGACTGTCCACCTGCGCGATAAATAAAGGGGCTTCACGAATGAGATAAGGGACATTGTATTCCGATTACCGGACTTTGAATTCCTCATAGAGTCGGACACACAACGCCACGTATAGAGCGTGAGAACATTCGGACACGCGAATTACTCAACGCATGTCGCCGTCGCGCATTAATTTATTTATTCATTTTAAAAAATGGTAAAAATGTACACGCAGGAATAAAAGAAATTTAAAATTTTTTTGGAATTAATATAAACGAAGTGAAAATTAATCGGGGTGTGACGGAAAATAAACAATAGTGAGTGAAGGCGAATAAATTTCGAGATCCAGAATTCTGCTATCGAGCACATTGGACAGTGCATAAAAATGTTTTCATAAAAAAACAAAACGTGGCAATATTTGTAGAATACTTCCATTTAAGACATATTTTTTAAAAAATTTTTATCAGAATGAAAAAAATTGTGGGATATTTTTTTATAATCTGCTGGTGCACTTTGGCGTTAAGGGCAGAGGAAGATTCGTGCGTATGGTACGGCGAGTGCGGTGCTGTAAATAGCAAAAAACAAAATTGCCCGACGACCGATCCACCTAGGTTGATAAACGACGCTAAGGCGGAAGCTGTATTGCGCAAAAGGTGTGCACACTTTTTCAACGGAACAGGTAAGCCATTCGGAACTAACTGATGTCAAATAGGGGACTTTGCTGGTAAAAAAAAATCACTAATTCATTTAACCATCGTTATACTTCCACATGCTATAGAAACCGAAATCTCGAGAATATAGCGTATGGGAGTGATTTAGGATTTTCGAAATCCACTTCTATATGCTATGAAAACGGAAATCTTGAGAATATAGCGTATGGGAGTGATTTAGGATTTCCGAAATCCACTTCTATATGCTATAAAAACCGAAATCTCGAGAATATAGCGTATAGGAGTGATTGAAATCTACTCCGGTATGCAAAATGAGACTTAGGCTGTTAATCGTGTTGTTTTATTCTGGGGCAAACCCCCTAAAGAAACTATGCCCAAAACATGCAACGGCGACTGACAAACGAAAAGTCGCAATAGAAAATTTAAAAATGAAAATAACCAATCTTAAACTTAAAATTAATCTGAAGTAACAAAAAAGTATAACAGCATATAAAAGAATAAAACCCTTCTTATATAGGGGGAGCGGGGCAAAATGGGGCGGTGGGGCAAAACGGGGCAAAAAATCGGGATGTATCGAAGGGGCAAAACGGGGCAAAAAAATCGGGATGTCTCGATGGGGGGAAAAAATCAAAATGTATTGATGGGGCAAAACGGGGCGAAAAAAATCGGCATATTTCGATGGGGCAAAAAATCGGGATGTATGGATGGGGCAAAATGGGGTCAATCAATTGGACGTATTGATGGAGTAAAACGGGGTAGGGCAGAATTGTTCAGTCTGACAGACAAACAGAAAGGTTTGTCTGGGCCATCGTAGTTACGATCTACGAAACCAAGCCAATATTTCGAAAAAATGAAAACTGCCCCATTTCGCCCCGCGCGATTTTTTTTCCGGAACGGAAAAAATGGCCGCACAGTTTTGATTGTGTAGTTTAACATAATATTTTGATGTCATGTATATAGCTGCAACGGCGATATTTGCTTAGTTGCCCCGTTTTGCCCGCTCTCCCCTACTATACAATTAAGCGTTTGTTTTTTTTTTTATATATTACTTTGCCACTGCAATGTAATAAATCACGTCTGATACAGAACCGCCGAAAACTTGTTGCGATGGAAATCAAATATATACGATGGACGCCAGCATGACAATGGCCGAGGGTATATTCGGGAGGTGTCAGAGTTGCATAAAAAACTTGTACAGATCGATTTGCGATTTCACATGCGCTCCCGATCACGGCAGATACATGAGAGCGACTGAGATCGCGTTCGACAACAACACCGGTATGGAGTACATAGCGAAGGTTCAGGTAAGCTACTGACCGATTAATTACCGACAAATAATCTATCGGCGATTCAAAAAATAAAAATAACCCCTATCAATTTATCAATTGATAAGGAAAAATGTATGAAAATTATCCGGTCCGTTTATCATTGATGCGCGTGCTGATCGGGGTGGGCCATATTCCCCACTTTTACTCCAATCAACGACACGAAATTATTGACCGTGGAAGAACAATGTAATTTTTTTTTTACCCCTTATCGATCAGGTCTATATTTCCGATCAATACACAAACGCGACTCACGACTCGTGCAAGGGGGTTGTACATCCGGCGAGCGGAAGCCTCGGTCTCGATATGGCATGCGGGGGCAATACCGGAAGCAAGTGCACCCCGGAACGGTGAGTCTCCGATAAATTAAACAGATTCTAACACGACCTCATTTTGCGGACGAATTTTTTTTTTAGACTTTAGTTGACAAATTTCAATAGAAATTCATAATTTCAGTGAATATTAATAAATTCAATGAAACATGAAAAATGTCAATCATTGAGACTACTGCAGTGACACATCTTCTTAAATATAATATTTATGCGAATATTTTTTTATAATCGACAACAGAAGTTTTGACAATTATTCTGAATGAATAATTGCTACAGGTGACACATTTTTTAAAATATGGCTTTTATGCGAATACCTTTATAATCGAAAATAAAAGTGGTGACAATTATCCTGAATGAATAATGGTAAAATCGTCAAACACGTAGAAAGTAGTTTACAGGACTAGAACTATTAAGCTCGTTAATGGTGAGACAAATATTTATTTTTTTCTTTTTGCATTTAGATGGTTCAAGTTTCTAGGGGATGCGAGAGCAAACAGTATGGTACCGTTTGATATTCAATACGTTTACGAGAAGAGCGCGGCTGATACGCCTGGTCCCCCATTAAATCCCCCAACGAAGTTTTGCACGGAAGCGTACGATGTCAGTATTATAATTTTTTTTACAAAAAAAATAAATAAAAAAGTTTCTGTTTCTAATCGTCAATAAATTCGACAGAACTCATCGGCTGTGTGCAGTTGCGTCGACTGTCCGGCAATCTGTCCGTTCGTCGAATGGCAAATCGGCACCGAAAATTTCACGATTTCAGGCATCAACGGATACGGCGTTGTCATGGCAATTATTATAGTTTTAATAAGTTCTTGCTTGACCGTGATTCTTGTCTGTCGCCGAAAACGGACTCGCAGTGAGTACTAACAGTTTTCGACTCGATAATTATACGACAAATTTTCATTTTTCTCATAGTTCAATTTTATTTTAGCAGAAAATCATCAGACATCGTCCGGGGGTTCGACATGTTGCCAATGTTCGGGCAACACTTGCGGCATGAGCACCCAAAGATTTTTCGCAGCCTGGGGACGCGGTAAATATAATAACTCGTCGAGCAATTTGTGAATCAATTGATCGAGGAATTTACCAATCAATTGATCGAGGGATTTAACAATCAATTGATCGAGGAATTTACCAATCAATTGATCGAGGCATTTAACAATCAATTGATCGAGGAATTTACCAATCAATTGATCGAGGAATTTACCAATCAATTGGTCGAGGAATTTACCAATCAATTGATCGAGGAATTTACCAATCAATTGATCGAGGAATTTACCAATCAATTGGTCGAAGAATTTACCAATCAATTGATCGAGGAATTTACCAATCAATTGATCGAGGAATTTATCAATCAATTGGTCGAGCAATTCGTCAATCAATTGGTCAAACAATTTGTCAATCAATTGATCGAGCAATTCGTCAATCATTTGGTCGAGCAATTTGTCACTCAATTGGTCGAGCAATTTATCAACTGATTGGTCGAGCAATTTGTCAATCAATTCATATTGATCAATTTTATTAATTTTTTCACAGCTTTCGCGAAACAGCCGATAATCACTCTCTTCACGCTGTCGTACGTCGTTCTGGCTCTGAACGTCGGTATGATGAAGTTTAATATCACCATCAATCCCATCGAGATATGGGCTTCGCCGACCAGCCGATCGAGACTAGAAAAGGATTACTTCGACACGCACTTTCAGCCGTTTTACAGACCAGAGCAAATTTACATTAAATCCGTCGGACTCAATACGGTATAATTTTTTTTTAAATCATTGACGACGACCGGATGAAAGTGAAAGCTTTTAGTTTCACACTTTTTGCCTTTGGCACTTCCACCCGGTACTCATCAGCTGTAAATTTAACTACCATCCGGCATGAGTAAATTTTTTTACTACTCTCGTTTATTCTAGACGCTACACCGAACAGCCAATGGAAACCTCGTGTTCGGTCCAGTTTTTCAAAAAGATTTTTTGCTCGCCGTCTACGACCTTCAGGAAAAAGTTATGCGGGTCAGTTTTGCGAGAAAAAAAATTGTTTTCTGTTTAGCAATAAAATACAAAAATTACATGAAAAAAATAGAACTTTTTGCAAAAGGCCATCGGGTAATTTTCAGCTGGGACAAGACACCGACGAGGGATTGGAGAAGATATGCTACGCCCCGGTCCAGAGTGAATTCACCGGACCCGTTACTCTGTCGCTGTGCACCGTGCAAAGTGTGTGGGGATACTTTCAGAACGATCTCGCGATATTTAACAAGACGAAAAACGACACCGGCTACGAGGAAAATTATCTGGACCACTTGTACCTCTGCATGCAGTGAGTAGACATTATTTGTAGCGTTTTTCGCTATTTATATGTTTTAATTGCATTTAATTTATATATTTTAATTGCATTTAATTTATATGTTTTAATTGCATTTAATTTATGTTTTAATTGCGTTTAATTTATATGTTTTAATAAACATAATAACATGGTGATATTTTTGAATTTTAGAAATCCTTACAATCCGGATTGCTTGTCGCAGTACAAAGGACCAGTTATTCCGGACATCGCTCTCGGAGGGTATTTGCGCGACGGCCAGTACACTCCCGACCCTTCCGATTACATCGAAGCAACCGGATTGGTTCTCTCGTTTTTAGTGAGAAATTCGGTTAATCAGAGCGACTTGGACCCGATGCTAAAGTGGGAACAGAGGTAGAGTGCGTCAGGTGCATTGCACTTCTATTGACACAGTTCGATAAAATAATTACCACGATTGTATCGTTATTAATATCGAAGCTACAAACACTTTTTACCTCACCAAAGAAATTAATTTTGAATTGAAAAAGAAATATGTAAATTCAATGTACAAAAATTATGCAATCTAGATTTGCACATCACTCATTTGTTTTTCATCGTCATTTACGGGGCTTCGCTGTAAAGGAAGGTTTCTGACCGACGATAAAGAAAATTGAGATTGCTGTGTGAAAATATTTGTTTTTGTCGATTAATTAATTTTTTTTCGTCACGTTAAGGTTTATAGACTTCATGAAGAATTGGGACAAAAACGACAGACCGGATTTCATGGAAATAGCTTATAGCTCTGAGAGATCGATCGAGGACGAGCTGGCGAGGACGTCGAGAGCGGAAATAAAGACAATGATAACCAGTTACGTCGTCATGTTCATTTACATCGCCCTCGCTCTCGGTAGATACAAGAAATCTTCGGAGTGTTTTGTGAGTAAACCAAAAAGTAAAAAAAAAAAATTAATCCGCGACGATAATTAATATAATTTGTGAAACTTTTAAATCTTTGCTTGCGCAGGTCATGAGCAGATTCGTCTTGAGCATCGGTGGAATTGTCATGGTTTTGTCGTCGGTCGCATGTTCCTTAGGTATTTTCGGTTTTATCGGAGTGCCCACTACCTTGCTCACTATCGAGGTGGGTAATCATTTTTCAAGCATTTTTCGGTTCTGTAAAAAGAAAAATGTCGATTATTATTATTGTTTTTAATCGTGACGTTCTCCAGGTGCTACCGTTTCTTATACTGGCCGTGGGTGTCGACAACATATTTATTCTGGTGCACACCCATCAGAGGCATCCTCGAAAACCGGGAGAAACGGTTCCCGATCACATAGGACACATTTTAGGGATGGTTGGACCGTCGATGCTTCTGACAACCATGTCGGAGTGCTTGTGCTTCGCTATAGGTAAGCTTTCCCAGTCGGTAACAAATCTGTAATCTCATTTCTTCAGACTTTCATCGAAGCCAGTCGTAAATACTTTCGTCTCGAACTTCAGAAATTTTTTGCTGCGCCAGTCGATAACGAAAACTGTAATCTCATTTTTTCACACTTTCATCGATGCCGACTGTAAATCCTTTCGTCCCGATCCTCATACATGTTTCGCCGCCCAGTCGGTAACGAAATCTGCAATCTAATTTTTTTTGTAGACCTCTAAATTTCTCTGAAACAAACCAAATGGTTAGCGCCAGCTAAACTTACATCACTGTCACGAGTAGAAGTTAATAATTCACACTCAGACCAAAAGGATAACCGAGTGAAACCGGATGAAATAATTGTTTCGCCAATTTTAGGAACATTTTCGTCGATGCCGGCCGTGAAGACTTTCGCCATGTACGCCGTCGTCTCGATCTTGATAAACTTTTTGCTCCAAATAACGGCGTTCGTCAGTCTTTTGGCTCTAGACATCAGGAGATACGAGGTATGCAGGGGCTGTTTCTTCTCTTCGATCTCCCATTGATCCTGGAATACATTTCCAGGATTAAAACTGAAATTCACCTATTGCAATTTCCAATCGCAGGGCGGTCACTTCGATGTACTTTGCTGTCTGAGCCGGAACAACCGAATGAACATAAATTCCGAAAGAGGACTCATTCAAAGATTTTTCGAGAACACTTACACGCCGTTTCTCATGAAGAAGTCTGTGAGGATAAGCGTTTTGATTCTGTTCATCGGTTCTCTCACCGTTCACACTGTCGTGTGCCCGAACATCGAAATCGGCCTCGATCAGAAACTCTCCATGCCTGACGACTCTTACGTTTTGAAGTATTTCGAGGCAAGTTGTTTGTGCTTTTTCTTTTATAATTTATCTCTATCTACCTATAATTAACGCCTTCCAAATGACGGCGTTTCTTGCACAATAATATATACATGGTGGCCGTTTTTCCCCGCAAAAAAATTCCCTGACTTTTCACTGACCAATTAAAAATTTTCCCTAGCCAAACTTCTAACGACTTCTAATAAAAGAAATTAATGATACAAATAAAAATGCATAATTATTGTATTAATGTTTAATTCTATTTTTTTTTCGAAATGTTCAATTTTTTTTAAGGCTCCCTGTTATGTATTTCCTATTTATTTATACAAAGTTCGGCGACAATTTAATTTTTCCCTGAGCAATTTTGAAATTCTCTGACTTTTCCCTGATTCCCTGGCCAAGATTTTTTTCCCTGACTTTTCTCGGTTTTCCCGGTTTTCCCTTACCGCGGCCACGAAGTATATAATATATAATATCATTTTAATTATATAAAAAAATCTTAACACACGCAGTACATGGACGATTTGCTGTCAATGGGACCGCCGGTTTATTTCGTGGTAACCGAAGGATTAAATTACAGCGACAAAAATGTCCAAAACGCAATTTGCGGTGGTCAGGAGTGCAACGCGGATTCCTTGTACACACAAATATTTACCGCAGCAAGACAGTCCTCGGTGTGAGTGTGTATTTATAATGTCTAATGCCAATAAAGGCACATGCGGCACAAATTAAAGTTCTCGATAGACTTTTCATTTATAATATTTTTTATCAATCGTAGATCTTATCTGGCTAAGCCAGCATCTTCGTGGATCGACGACTACTTCGACTGGTCGGTTATCGACGGATGTTGTCACTATTTTTCCAACAACGGATCTTTCTGTCCGCACACCAATCGTAAGGGGCATCGACCGAGGCTTTCATTTCTCATAAAACTAGCGATCAGTTCTATTATTATAGTGTTTTTTTTAGTCGAATGCCCACATTGCAACATCACGAAAAATAGTATTCAATCCAGACCGGAGTCGAAGAGTTTTCGAGAATTTATAAGTTTCTTCGTCACCGATATTCCCGATGAGAATTGCGCGAAAGCCGGGCGACCGGCTTACTTCGATGTGAGTGAAAAACTCTGATAACGATACAGAGAAAAAATTTAAAAATTGTTTGTGACTTAATTGTCGTTTTAATTGTTGTTCGAAAAACAGGCAATGGCGTATTTCTACGACGAGAACGGCACTACCGATGTAGGCGACACGTACTTTATGAGTTATCACACGCCACTGAGGAAATCGAGCGATTGGTACAACGCGCTCGAAGCTGCGAGGGTCGTCGCGAAGAATATCACGAAGATGATCAACGAGGCAGGGCTGACGGACAAAGAAATTACCGTCTTTCCTTACAGGTGGGAAATAAAAAATTTTTTTCTTCAATTTATGAAGGAACATTTTTCATTACCTATTGATCGAAATGAAACTGTGGTAGATTGTCATGTGCAAAGTTTTTGGAGATGGTCGTTTCGTTCGAAACACGATTTTCGTAGGTGTTTTAAGATCAAGTGACTACTCTGGTTACGAAAAATTTAATCCAAACAGCTGAGGGTAATTAAATTGTAGGTCAGCACATACTATTTATTAATTAAATAGTATGTTGGTACATACTCATGGTGGCCGTTCCTTCCCCGCAGAAAAATTCCCTGACTTTTCCCTGACTTTCCACTGACCAATTAAAAATTTTCCCTGACCAAACTTCTAACGACTTAAATTTTCCCTGACCAAACTTCTAACGACTTATAATCAACAAATGAATGATGCAAATGTAAATGTTTAATTATTATATTAACATTTAATTCTATTTTTTTTTTTCAGAATGTTCCCATTTTTTTGTTTTAAGGCTCCCTTTTATGTACTTATTATTTATGTATAGAAGGTTAAGCGACAATTTACTTTTTCCCTGGCAAAGATTTTTTTCCCCGACTTTTCCCGGTTTTCCCTGACCGCGGCCACCATGATACTATTTATTAATTAAATAGTATGTTGATACATACTATTTATTAATTAAATAGTATGTCGATACATACTATTTAATTAATCCCAGTTGCTTGATCTATTTTTGTTTTTCTTTCAGTGTATTCTACGTGTTTTACGAACAGTACTTGACGATCTGGTCTGAAACTTGGGGGTCGGTCGGATTGTCTCTGTTCGTAATATTCGTCGTGACTTACATCCTAACCGGACGATCGTTATTCTCCGCCGGTATAGTCCTATTAACGGTGACGATGATAATAATCAATCTCATGGGCTTGATGTACTGGTGGAACATTTCGCTGAACGCCGTATCTCTCGTTAACTTAGTAATGGTAAGTCTCGCTGAATAATCGAAAAAAAATTCAAACATTCTGTTTTTTATACCGTTCTACGGCTTCAGCTTTTTACTCACGGAATTGTTGTTTCTCAGGCCGTCGGAATATCCGTCGAATTCTGCAGTCACATCGTCCACTATTACCTGCACTCCGCCGCACATACGAGAGTCGGCAAATCGTCGAATACCCTTTCCGTTATGGGAAGTTCTGTAAGTATTATAAAAAAACGAAAATAAATAATAACTGTAATGTCAATTAAATTGACCGGAATTAAAATTTCAAATTGGACAATTATTTTCGCACCGTTACACTCTTTTCAGGTATTCGTGGGAATTACGTTGACCAAATTAGTCGGTATAATAGTCTTGGCTTTTGCGAAATCAAAAATATTTCAAATATTCTACTTTCGACTGTATCTGGGCATTCTGTTGATGGGCGCCACGCACGGGTTGATCTTCTTGCCAGTGCTTCTCAGTTTTATCGGTACGTATACACATATTTGCAATCATTTTTTTTCTTTTTTTTTTCACTTATCAATTGAAAAATAAAATAAAATTGTGTAATGCGCTGTTTTTTTTTTTTTTTTTTTTAGGTTCCTTTGTCTCCAAAAATGCATTACCGACGAACGCAAACGGACGAAAGACGGAAAGGTGATATTATCGAGTGACAGTAAATTAAGAAATGTGAAAATAAAAATGTTTGTCGAAAAAAGTAGTTTTTTATTTGCGTAAAGTAAAGAAAAATGACGTAAGATAGGAGGCGTAATAAGAATTGACAAAATTGTATGCATCTGGAACTATTTTTTTTTTTTCTTATAATGAAACTTTGGTTAACAATAACCGCGTCAATTGTTCACAACTGCAGAGTTCCTTAAACATTGTTCCGTTTTTTTAAAGCCACAGTCTTTCAAATCCGCAAATTAATCGCTCTCGCTGCGCGAGCAATCGAGTCAGGATGAAATGAGAGGTTCATTGTTTTTGTTACTTATTTATTGTTTTTTAAACGAGACTACCGATCAATTCTACCGCGTTTTAAAGGAAATTCGTGAATAATTACGTGACCCTCGTGACGCGGGACTATACGAAGGGTTTTCTTTTTTCTAGATGTTAACGACCGTAATACAGGCTTAAGACGATTCCTCTACTGATTAACAGCGGAGACGACGCGATGTTATGCTGACCAAATACCTTCGATCTTTAAGATTTTTTTTTTTTTTCACGAGCTTATTATTAGCTGTCCAAAATTTGGATATTCCGGGCAGTTTGACTTTGAAGAAGTTACTATTCGACGATATTTAATGGGGTCCGTGGAGACGCAGGTACGAGAAAACGGTGAATTCTTTCCGTGTGTTGTGATCGGAAAGCGTTCTGCCATTTGCCGACGTCCTTTAGGCGAAAATCGGTTCCTGCTGGTTCTGGAGCTCTGCGTTTTCGGCTTCCACGAAGATTTGCGCTCCTCCTCTGAGTCGGAGGACCAAGTGGAGGGTAGATTCTTTTTGGATGTTGTAGTCGGAGAGAGTTCGGCCATCTTCGAGCTGTTTTCCGGCGAAGATCAAACGCTGCTGATCTGGAGGGATGCCCTCTTTGTCCTGGATTTTGGCTTTAACGTTTTCGATCGTGTCAGAAGCTTCGACCTCGAGGGTGATAGTTTTTCCGGTAAGAGTCTTGACGAAAATCTGCATT
>JAPYZD010008215.1:0-10448 GCA_030522725.1 Ichneumoninae sp. B BG-2022a
ATGCACAAACAATCTTTTCAGCACCTTTTATATGCTAGAATTTTTTCAGATTTTTTTCTCATCGAGAAGTGTTTGTAATCTTTGTCTTTTTTCTCTCTCGAACTTAGGCGGCGTCAGTCATTGTGCAAGTACTACCTTAATAGACCCGTATAAATAAATAAATAAAAAAATATATATATGCAATAGTTATTCGTAATATATCGAATACGTACATCGCTGCATATCTATAAAATAACACGTGCCTTTACATAATATATATATATATATACCTTTTTTAAAAATTATTTATTTATTATTTATTATATTCACGGGTTGGGCCCAATTATAAGCGCCATACGCAGGCGTATCGACAACCGGACAATAGCATATTCGAGAGTACGTTGCAGAAATAAGTAAATTTATTCGATTATACCATAACAAAGACAAAAAGAAAATGACCAACAAAAGATCTCTTACAGAGTGCAAAAGTAACAAAAATAAATCTCGTTACAGAATTTCAAGAAGTAACTTATAATAAACTTAATATTACAAATAAATGTAAAAAAGAATGAACATATAGCTAGGGTCTGGGGTCGGCGAGCGGAGTAAGTCGCGTTTTGATTTTTTCACCAGATTAAAGAAGAAACTATCCGCAATCTGGTCACCGTCAGTTTCACCGAGAGTACCGTGGGGAATCGAGCGAGAGAGGAGAAAACCCGCCTCGATTTGACTGAGTCGACGACGTGGTAAACGAGCGAGTTGGAGATTGAACAAGATAGAGACGCGACGAGTTTGAGCAAAAGAGATGAGAGGAAGGAGAGTAAAGCGGGACGGCCGAAGGTGGGCTCGGATGGGAAAGAGCGAAAGAGAGTCGGTCGCTGGTTTATCGAGTCGCTCCTCGTGCGGAATTGCACCGAGTGAAACGTGGGACGGGTGTACGTATACGGCACCGTCGGGTGTATATAGGAGAGAGGCAAACGGCAGTCTACGACGGTGGAGGGGGCGTTTATATAGCTTTCAAGCGCAGAAGCTTAATCTAATTTCAAATATAAATCTGTTCTCTCCCGCGTGGCCCCGGCTCTCTTTTCGTCTCCCTTTCTCGAGCGAGCGCCCAGCACGACGGCTGCTGCTGCTATGCTGGTATTGCGGAACTCACCCCCCCCCCCCCTCCTCCGCCCGACCCCAGGGCGAGGGGGTGGGAGCTTAACTACACTACACCGCCAACGAGAACAATAATCCAGGACCCTCGACTTCGTAATTCTTTTTCCTCAACGTGTACACTATTACTCGCTGCCTCCCCCCCTCCCCCCACCCCGCACCCCTCTCGCGCACTTTATACCAAATTCGGTGGATTAATTGAATCCTTAAATTGTTCATTCACTCCCGTGGGCTTTTCGCGAGGAGAATTTTGTTTTTTTTTCTTTCGTTTTGCCTTTTTCTTTTTCTTGGGAATAAGCCGCGGATGGAATCTATTAAAGGATCGAGAGTGGATGCGTTTTTATTGAAATGCGATGATGATTTTATTTAAGGCAGGCCTTGTGATATAGTGTTCGTGTAAGTTTCGGATTAATGGGAGGGAAATGGAAAGGCTTCTGGATGGGTGAAAGTCGGAAACAAATGTAGCGTGTTAAAGATGCTGAAAATTTATTTATTGATTTTTATGCATAATAATAATTCCTAAATGTTGTTATTAATTTATGAAAGATAAAAATGTTCAACAAATCTCCCGGAAACTTAACTTTTTTTTATGAACATGACTCGTTCACAAAATGCAAAGTGAAAGTCACAAAAGTGAATTTAAAAATCTGAAAAAATCCACACGTATTCAGAAAAAAGCATGAATCATTTTCATTAAAAAAAAGTTAGGTTTCGGGAAGATTTGTCGAACAATTAAATTTTTTATTAACTTGTTAATAACATTTTGGAATTATTATTATTATGCAATATTAATCTTTTCAGTACCTGTAATATGCATTATTTTTTTCAGATTTTTGTACCATCGAAAAGTGTTTGCAATTCCCTCTCATTTCTCTGAAACTTATGCGAAGTGAACATTCGCAAGGACTGCCTTAAAGAGGGCTAGAGGCAAAAAATATTATTTGAGAAATTTCTTTTGGTTTCTTTTTATTCTCGTGACGGTAGCGTCTGCCGAGATTCGATGTATTTATTGTGTGAAAAATGGCCGTGAAAAATTTGCAGCGAGAAGTGTTTAGGTAAAAAGCGCGATAGGTATAGAACTCACCTCGAACTATCTGCAGAGTCGAGCTCGGAATTAATAACCCTCATTTGTCCAGGCTCGTTCGCCCATTTGCAGTTCGGTCCCTTGGCTCCGTGCTGCTCTCGTTTTACACGGCATTACCTTTGTAATAGCGCATGTTGTGTATGGGAGTTTGACGAGGGGATGCCGTCGGCCCGACGCACAAAACCCCGACCCCAAAACACCCCTTCGATACTGTCACAACACGACGACAACGTTCGGGGTTAAAAATTCTACTGCGACGATGGGTTTCGCAACGTTTTACATGGAATTATATCGATAGCTTGTTTACGGTATTTCAAGACTCGCGAAGATGCATTGAAAGGCAGGTAGCAGGGTCGACCGAAATCGTCCCTCGCGCTTCAACATTTCTACCCAGCCGCAGCATTAATTGTATTAAAAACATATTTGGCATAGGCGCGATTCATCGATTTTCGATACTCATTAATTTTTTTTAAATTTTGTTATCACATACGAAGCATATAAGGAAAGTCGGGAAAGTCGTGTAATCGAAAAAGTAACAAAAATAAAATTACCATTTCCATCTGTCTGCCCGACCCGTACAGAATAATAACAGCTTAATAGCACCGAAAAATAGGGCAAGAAAATTATAAACTAATTATGCAGACGTAAGTTCAAAGCTGTCGTTTGTTTGGTACAAATAAAGCATAATTTTTTAAACGATATTATTTGCTTCCATCGATTCAAAATTTGTCGATTGAAGTAAATATTTTTGTTCTACCAACCAAATAACACCTTTGAACGTATCCCATCGTAGCTTGGTTAATCCAACCATTAACTTTTGTAACACCGAGAAAAATAATGTTGGGGAGAGCGGGACAAAATGGGGCAAAACGGAGTTTTTGTGCAAAACGTCATTTTCCAATCATTTTTGGATCGGACAAGGTGGCAAAACTGGGCAGAAAAGCCTGATGTATCCGATAGGGCGAATTCGGCATCCAAAAAATTTAAATAAACATTTATTTTAAATAACAAAATTTTTTTTTGAGTCCGTAACAATCGTGTTACGGACTAAAATAAAATTAATAAAAAAAAGATATCGTTGCTCAGGCATGCGCGTTATTCGTTCTGGGCTTATGAATGAGTAGCATACGTTTGCGCGTTCAGGGATTTAATATCCCGAAAAAAATGAGGAGCAGTGGTTGGCATCGGCCATTCTCCGGCGTACTTAATAGCCGATAGACGATTCGGACGAAAGCGTGAAGAATCGTCGACTGCCGGAGTTACCCCATGGAGCAGCGACGAGGTCTGCCCTCGTTCTCCATTCAGTGTTCGGATACGGTAAAGGGGTGCCCGCAGCCCTCGCATTAGTCCGAGACAGACCGTTGGCACAATGAACCCCCGAGACCTTAATGAGCCGCGACGAATCGTCCCGAGTATTCGATGCAGATTAACGAGGATGATCGCTAGATATAATGGAGAAAGATGCAAATTCGGTGGCGAGACGTATAAGTGAAAAAAAATTGAATAAAAAAAAACTAGCGGGAGTCCTTGATCTCATTTCACGAGAGTGTGGCGAATCACTGCTTACAGCTGCGGCCAACTTGTCCCACGCAAAATTCATCTCTTTTTTTTAATCTTCCGTTTAACTTTTCGGAACGCAAACTTATGAAACTGATGGTTCCGATGCAGCGAATAAAAATCGACTAGGGCTTGATTATTATTCGGTATTATAGTTCGTTTAAATTTATCGACTAAGTGGGGTAAAAGATATACATATATATACATGTATTAACTCGCGTGCCGAACTCGAGACTTTTGACAAATTTGTAAAATCGCACTCCCGAAGCAAAATAAAGGAAATATATATTAGTAATATAAACAGAAATACTATACGCGTAACAATATAGTGTATACTATTTTACTTTAGTATAATGTAGTAGTGTGAAAGTGGTGAATATGGTCCACTTCGACTGGCACGTAAATCGATGGTCTCCCGACCGGGCCATATTCACCCCTTTTACCCCTATTGTTTTCAAAGACCGTGCGGCAAAATGGACTATTTTTTCAAATGTTTCCCGTAACATAGAAAAGAAAAATACAAAGGTCTCATATAAAACACACGTGGCCGTTTTGCCCCGCTCGCGATCGAGCAGAGCGGTTGAACATACGTCGGCGTTGAGTATCTCGTTTTCGGGCTTTGATTCTCGTCGTCCGGGCATTGGGCGAAGGCCCGCCGTGTGCGTTCGCGTCGAGCACATTTAATTTGCATCGTATAAATCGCGTTTCCGGTCGAGCACGCAACGCAAACACGCGCACGTTTCGGCAGTCCCGCCGCGACTCGGATCCGCACTTGAGAATTACATGTGTGCGTACACACGATGTACTCGGGGTGCTCCGCGACCGTGGACGCAGAGCTCTGTCGAGGAACGTTCGCTCTAGTCGCACCGACTCGGTGAACACATGCGAGAATTCGCGCCGGGGAGAGCTATTGATGCTCTCTCGTATCGCGTTTACCTCGGCATTGTTGCTTCGGTAATTTATGATTCGATAAATAAATCAAACGGTCCGGACAAGCCCCTCCTTGCACTTGTAAGATTTGACCGGGGGTTTTTAGACGAGCTGTTGCCGAACGGCCCGCATCACAATACCGAACTGCTACACGCGTCCGCCTTTGCGTGGAAGGATCGTTTCCAAAATGGGGCGACGGCGCTTGCAACCCTTCTCACATTTTTGTACCTTTCTTTTCTATTCTCAACTTTTTCTCGCGGCGTAGACAGGATTTATGGATGCTTATTTTTATTTACACGTACTTGCGCTTGTTTACCTGGAAACTCAGCGGGAAAACTTTTGGCTCTAAGGCTTATAGGGTAAGAAGGGGTAATTTTTTAAACAATGAAAAGTTGAGGTTTAACCTGAAAATTTTTGTCGTAACCAACTAGAATCGGACTGAAGAAATTCACTCGGAACTTTCAATATTTTTATACTTGCGATCGGTCATATCACTTGTCTATAATAATGGTAGTCGATTAGGCCTAGAGAAGCATAGAGGGATCGCACAAAGCATGGCTGAGTATGTTTTATGTTGTCTAAATGAACTGCGGAAAGACAATAATTACACTGTAAAAAATAATTTCGTAAAATCGGTATATGAAGTTTCAGGCTTGAATATACAAACCTGTCCTTTTATTTCCCATGCCATTAACAATTTTAGTTTGTACTTCTATTTGTAAAACTAGAACCGGGTGGTTGCGATCGGGAAATTACCAAATAAAAAATTGTGGACGCTTGTGGACAATGAATTTTTGTAAAAAGTACAAACTTTTTTTACTGTGAACCTTCGTTTTTTATTGTATACCAAATTATGGGTGATATGGCCACGTGGCATATCGTACCCTTCCACATACAATCTTATAATTTCCGGTGCAATCATATTGTAGGGTAGAGCGGGGCAAAATGGGGCAATGGGGCAAAACGGTATTTTGGGCAAAAGGTAATTTTCAAATAATTTTTGGATGCCCGAATTTGCCCTATCGGATACATCAGGCTTTTCTGCCCAGTTTTGCCACCTTGTCCGATCCAAAAATTATTGGAAAATTTCGTTCTGCCCAAAAACCCCGTTTTGCCCCATTGCCCCATTTTGCCCCGCTCCCCCGTACCCACATATATTAAAAACTGTGCAAACGACACAGTTTCTTACCTTAAAAAATATTACGCTGACTCACCTCAACAATTATAATAAATAACTTGTAATTAAAATAAAAAATTATAATAATAGCTAACAAAACTTGATACTGTAGTTTCCCGAATGGCGTAGACTTACCGATCAAATCTAACCAGAAAAAAGTAATGATTGATATCTTAAATAAGACAGTCACTCAGAGACCCGGTATGTAGTGCGGGAAATCCTCGTTTATCATCTTCGCGGACGATTCGATTCCGCCCGAGTGGAAAAGTTTGCGCCCCATCCGAGCTGCTTGCGATCAGCTCGGTTAATTAATTCGTTGGGGGTAATTGAGAGACTGTGTTGGATCGGGAGCCACAAAGCCCTCTTGGTTATTACGGCGAGGATAGTTTTCGCGTTTGATCCTTTGGCCTCCCGTTGTCGGTACTGACACATTTGCTATCTAACGAGCCCGAGCGACCCGCGGAAGCGCGTTTAATGCACCTCCCGATACGCGAGGTAAGGCATTTGCGCTTCCGCAGCCACTGTGTACACATACCTGCTATCGAACACCCCGCGGATGGAGAGCCGGGTACCTGCGACGCCGTACTATCGAATAGCCGAAGAGACGGGTACGAGCGGCGGGGTGCAATTCGTGAGAGAAATTTACGAGCGCCGGCCTCGCATCCCCATCGGAGAGCAGCTCTGCGACTTAGGTCCGTGCGGATTTTTTCCCTCGGTATAATATTTTCATTTTAACGATTCTTCGATAGGGAAACTCCGGCACCAACCTGTGAATGCGCACGTAGTTTATGGGACAAGTATGGCTTTTAGATTAGGTACGTGAGAGCTACGACCGCTCCCGATATTCGGCGGTTTGGTAAAAAATCCTCTCCCCCCCCTTCGACACAAATCACCGAATTATCGTAACGACACGAGTGAAATTTACGACGTCGCGAGGCCTATGAAAGTTTCGTGCTGCGATCGACCGCAAATTTAAAGAATTATATCTGTATCTATTTTTCGTGAAAATAGTGTTTTGTTTCCGCTGTCGGAACATTTTCTCGGCTCTTGTGTTTAAATGCGGGCAATTGAGGAGGTTGGAGCGCTTCGCACTAGTCAAATGAGTGTTGCATTCTTAAAGTCGTTTATACACACCTTTACGCGTGGATTTATTACAGTGGATTGTTATTTGTTTTACAGTAGATGTCCTTAATGTAATATAAAAAAATAATATAATAATAAAAAAATATGAAAGCTTGTAGATAAGGAATTATCGTAACGACACGAGCAAGTTTTTTTAAGTTAAGGACATCTACTGTAAAATAAATAACAATCCAGTATAATGAATAGATGGGTAAAAGTTTGTATAAACGACTTTAAAAGTGTAGCCCTCAATTGATTAGTCTGAACCGCACCAACCTCCTTAACGAAGTAGTTTACGGGAAAATTATAGCTTATAGATAAGGAATTATCGTAACGACACGATTGAAATTGTCGCGAAGCCTGTGAAATTTTGATTTAAAAAAAAATAATTTCTGTATTTACCTTTCGTGAGAATAGTGTTTCACTTCCGTTGTCGGAACATTTTGTCAGCTTTCGTGTTTAAACGTCGTCCAATTAAGGCCGTTAAAATCTCGCTGCACGATACGTACGATACATATTCACGAGGGCTCGTTACACACAGCCCGACAAATATAGGGAAGAGCGGGGCAAAATGGGGCAACGGGGCAAAACGGGGTTTTTGGGCAAAACTAAATTTTTCCATAATTTTTGGATCGGACAAGGTGGCAAAACGGGGCAGAAAAGTCTGATGCATCGATGGGGCGAATTCGGGCTTCCAAAATCTATTGGAAAATGACGTTGTAACCCATGCCCCGTTTTGCCTCGCTGCCCCATTTTGCCCCGCTCTACCCTATATGCATTTGTATGTTATATAATCGTCGCGAGTTTTCCCGATAGTTTGCCGCGTAATCAGAGTACCAGCCGCGGAAAGGTTCCATTGTGCAATGCACACACGCGAATTCCGTTGCGAGGTGGTCGGAGAGAGATTCGTTGTGTGTAAAAAGGGTTGCAACGGAGAGCGATATCGGAGCATAAAGCGGGAACGGTTGCATGCGGCCTCGAATCGTAGCTGCAGGAGTGGGGAAAATAGAAATAAAATCAGAATGGTGTCATATGCGTCTGCTTGCATGATAAATGTAGCGATTTAAAATCGGAAATTTCTCTTTCGTGTTCACGTTAGCCTGGGGACGGGCGAGGAGGGAGGAGGGGGTTTGACTAATGGTTTCGCATTAACTATTGGAGCATTATATTCAACGGGTGTGCGCGGGTTGACATTTTTTTTTTTCCAGAAATATATATCCCATATTGAGCGACAAGAGATTGATACTTCAGCTATCCTCGAGCTGCGGGGCTCTCTCTCTCTCTCTCTCGATCTTCCCTGGCGTTAATGACAATAATCGTGGCATCCGATGCGGTGTTTTTTTTTTTTTTTTTTAAATCTTTCTCTCCTCTCACCCGATCTCACCCTTCGATTGGGAATGAGGGATGGCTTTTCGGTAGATGGGTCGCGATGACAGTGCGTCGCGAAGGGACTCACGCCATTTTTCATGAGACTTGTACATACGCGTAATAACGAGATGTGTTTTTTCTACACTTTGTCCCAACCTATCAGCCATTTTCTTTTAAATATAATATTTCGGTTTTTTCAGCTACAAAAATCTAGCGCTTTTTTATTTCTAGTTTACATTGTATTTTGGGTTTAAAGATTAAGCGCCTCTTGTACTTTGTCCAGATTTCAATGAATTTTCTCCGAGTGTCGGAGCGAGTGTTGTATCGCTCGACGCTAGGAGGAAAGGACAACCCTTTCTGGCTGCACAGTCAAGCGCCGGGAACCCTCAAGGGGATCGTCCCGACGAGACAATCGAGACCACCCAGACGTCACAGCCAAACTGGTTGACACCGAGAGCTACACAACTATTTTTTTCGATCGGGCCATTGTGGGGCGTAGTGTTTTGTTTGGGTCGCCCCGGTTTCTCGTTCTTCTCGCACGGTGCTTTACCGAGCGTAAAACTTTTCCATTCTCCAAGCCACGATAGTTGTCGTGTTCTGAGGGCTTCACTCCTCTCGTTGCCTACAATAGCGATCCGCGCACAAGTTTACTTTTATTACCTCCATGCCTCACGATCGTACACAATAAATTCGAAAGTACTAAGATTGAAAATTTACCAAAAACCGAAAAATTAAATATACCATGCAATATATATTCTTGTATAGTCTACATTCTTTTTTTAATTCATTTATTTGATTAGGCATTGCCCTTTCACATTTATAGTATTTATTGGTATAAATTCTTATATGGGCTTTACGTTATTTACGGTATATTTTTCATTAAAAAAAATGTATACAGGGTAAAAGTGGTGAATACGGCCCACCTCGATTAACACGTAAATCAATGATATATGGACCGAGCCATATTCCCCACGTTTACCCTAAGGGAGTGATAAACAATTAAAAGATGATAAGACGTTCGTTGGTCGCAAAGTTTAATTCCGAGCCGAAATCGAAAGGCGGTGAATATTGAAATTAGAGTGGAAAGGAAGTTGCGAATGATCTTGCGGGGTTCCGAAGGGAGAATGGATGGTAGGCAGATGGAGAAAAGTTGTGGATATAATAAGCCTAATAATATGTTATATAGATGAGTCGGGCGTACAGAGAGGATGGGAGGGATAAGTGAAAAGACAATGAAACGGTGACGTCGAGAGCGGCGAGGGGTGAGCGAGTGAAAAGGGGAGGCTGAACCCCGCGTGACCGAATGATAATCCCTCGAGAGCAGAATATTCTTTCATTTCGTATTATTATCATATTATTGAAATAGAAAAAAAACGAATAATAATCTTCCGTGAAATTTTATTAAAATCGTTTAAACGCCGCGTGCCACGGCTCACCATTGTCCTCCAATTTAATAATATTAAGCGCGAACTTTTGCGGCGTGACATAACCGACCGGTGGTATACGCGATAGGGTAGTACGTGTTCGCCCGGGGTGCGAACTTTGTGGGGTGGGAGTGTCGTTTCACCACATTCTCTCCAGACTTGGCGAACCAAGAATTTTTGGGACTGTTTTAAATGCCTCGCTCTTTTCCACATTTTCCGCAACGGGTGTGGTCGTGAAAACCTAAATGTGACAATCAGAGCTGGGCAAATACCCTGAGTACTGATTTATTGAGTACTGGCATAACTAAATGGCTGAAGTTCCGAGTACCCGCCACTGACTCAGTACTTGATATTTCAATACGTATTTCAAATACTTAGTGTATTGGCCCAACTTTGGTGATGACAATTTAAGGAGGGAGTCTTGCTGCGCGCTGACTTCGCATAAGTTCGACAACAATAAGAGGAAATGCAAGTACTTCTTGATGGTGTAAAAATCTGAAAAAAATCATGTATACTAAAGGTACTGAGAAGATTAATTTTGCAAAATGTCATTAACAAATTCATCAAAAAATTAATTGGTTAACAAATTACCCGGCAACAAAACTTTTTTTTTATGAAAATGATTCGTTTATTGTTCTGAATACGTATG
>JAPYZD010008218.1:0-10083 GCA_030522725.1 Ichneumoninae sp. B BG-2022a
TGAGAGATATTAATTTTTTTTTGTGCATATATATATATATATATATATATATATATATACTGACTGCAGGAAATTGGAAGGTCGGTTAAAGGATATTCTTGGATACAGCCTGGGAAAAAGCTGGGGGAAAAAAGAAAAAAAACACTGTTGGAAAATGTAACGAGGGTAAAACCAGTGAACGGGGCTCGGAAAGGCAACGGGGCGGTAGAGGAGGAAGATGAAAGAGAAGAGACTGCAAAGGCCAGAGGTTGATGAACGTACACAATTTTTAGAAAAAAAATAGACATATATGGGGCATTCCACGTCAAATCGAACGGCGCAAAACTCTGGCCCTCTTGGATCAAGCTGAAAGTTCGTGATGTTGTGGTACTATATAGCGTGAGTACGTGGAATTTTTTTCGGATTTTTATCAGCAATCGTTTTGAAGTTAGTAGACAAGCGCGTTTATACAAAAATGATTATATCTCGGAAACTTTTGGTTGTAGAAAAAAATGTCGTATACGAAAAAGATGCTGTTTTTAATGACCTATCTGTGTAAATTTTTTCAGAATTTTTTGAGCAAGCGATACGACAAAAAAACGCAGTAGTCTTATTTCGATGCAGGTGGCAGCACCAGCGGCGTCGCTCGGTTTAGTTTAAGGTGGTCTTTGAGAATTGCACACTGTAAAAATAAATTATAAATTTAATGCGCTATATAAAAATCTGAAAAAAAATCAAGCATGTTAAAGGTGCCGAAAACATTAATTTTGCTAATTGTTCAACAAATGATTTTTCAGGTTTCTAAATACACTTTGAATTTTACGCGTCTACAAGTTTCTCCCATAAAAAAAAAATCATCAATGATCCAGTAAATATAAAAACTAGTTAATACCCAGCGCTGGGGTTGAATTTACAGATGGGATTCTGTGCGTCTCGCCGAGTCGTGCGCAACAATTGTGCACGATATTATTAAAAATACATTGAAAAATTAATACCCAACACCTTGCCGGAGCGGAAAATGAAATTGGAAAAAAAGAGGAAAAAAAGCAAAAGCGCGAAGAAAATAAGACGGAAAATCGAAGAGTAAATAAGAGAGACCCCCGAAGAGAAAAAAAAACTAAAACGGAAGCCCCGGGGATAAATAGATAATAAAAAGAAACTGATGGAATGGAAGGGATGAGGTATTAAAAAAAGTAGGTCAGATGTAAATGAAGTTTAGCGCAGCGCGGTGTAAAAACACGCGATCCAGCTACTTCCCTATAACGATGCTATACGCCGCTACGTGTTCTGGAACGTCGCGTCGCGGACGCGAACGCCCGCCCATACACCACGTCCGAGCGATTCGCGATGGGAAAATTGCGGGGGTGGCCGCAGAGTCGCGTGGGTGAGATTTGTGCGGGGACGTCGCGAACCCGATGCTGGGCGTAGGAAAATAGCTATTCGACTCCCTCACAATGTGCTTACAAATGTCTGCGCGCCTCCTCCGTCTTACATCTCGCTAATTCGCTCCAATTGAAATTTCACCGGAATTTCATTTTGTGGAAAAATGCCAATAGACAAATTTTCATTTTTCCGAACATAAAAGTTTCATTGCGATAATTGGGATTTGATAAAATGGCTTTATAGAAGATAACGTTCACTTTTTAGTGTCCGGTTTTTAAGTCGAAATAGCAATAACAAAAACTGTAATTAATTTTTTTGCTGTCAGTTCGGAAGATCTACGGTAAATGGCAAATTCTTGCAGGACGCTGATGTCAATCTGGCTTCTGGTAACAATTCACTTTTCGTGGTAGACGTTCAGTGCGATTAAAATTTGTTTTTCAAAGAATTAGAGACTTTATTACCGACGCGTATTTCTTGCCTTAAAACGCATATTTTTTTACCTTTGCTATCGAAAAAAATGGTAATTCTTCAGTGCCAGTCCATCCACGTGCCGAATTTCAGTCCGATAGAGTGAACCATCACGAACCACCCCAGAAAGACTAGGAACATTGCCCCAAATTCCTTTTTTTTCCAATAAAACTGAGGGTCCAAAATCGTTTTCATTTTTTTTTCTTTTTTTTTTTTTTTTTTTTTTTTTTTTTTTTTTTTTTTTTTTTTTTTTTTTTTTTTTTTTTTTTTTATTTTTTTTTTTGAAAATTGCGATTAGTGTTTGTCTGTTGAATTGTGCCAACCCAAGCGGCAGAGGTGTACGTTGTCTGTACGTAAAGATCTTCCAGGAGAGTTGCACATAGACCGAGAGTCAGCGGGGAAAAAAATGATAAACGTTGATGGATTCTGCAGCGAGTGCACGCCCGAGTGCGCCAGACAAATACTGGAATACGCGTCCCTACGGGTACTCTGAGGAGTCGCACTGCTGCGACAAACGCGACTCCGGCGCCGGAAACCCGCAACGACTAAGGGGCAGAAACGGAGGTACCGCGCTTTCGAGGCAAAGGCGAAACGCGTGGGCACGAAGTGCAGTGTACGGCAAATTTCCTACGCAATTCAGCCGACCGAAGGCGCGGAGGCGCTGCAAAGGGCAAAGTTGACGCTGAGCAACCCTGTTCTTACAGCGTGTCTCTACGTCCAATTTGAAGAGAAAAGACCGACGAAATTCGTTAAACAAGTTTGCACAGAGTGGGCGAACAAGCCATCCTAAAGCAGGGACTTTTTACACATTTAGGAGTGTTCTTGTCTGGATGGACCAGTTAATGAATGGATCATTTTCATTGGCCAGCAATGCGACATCAAAGGATGGTCATAACCCCCATTGCACTCACATCGGTAAATCTCAGAGTCTTTAGTTGTCTATCTATGAAACTGGGCAGGTCAATTGACAACGCAATTGGGTTGCAAGAATGGACCTCACTTAATATCTCTATGGAAGTTGTTGGGCTAGAATTTCGAGAACGTGTTGTTCTTGAGTAATGTAATGATGACGGTTCTGCCGTAAGGACCGGAGCAAAGGGCAAAGTTGACGCGGAGCAACCCTCTTTTTATACCCTGTCTCTTTGTCCAAATTGAAGAGAAAAGACGGACGAAATTCGTTAAATAAGTTTGCACTCAGTGGGCGAACAAGCGATCCTAAAGCAGCGTCATTTGATTCATTTAGGAGTGCTTCTGCCTAGATGGACCATTTTCATTGGTCAGCACTGCGACGTCGAAACATAGTCATAAACCACATTTCACTCACATCGGTAAATATCGGAGTCTTTAATGGTCTATCTATGAGACGGAGAAGGTTGATTGACAATGCAAATGGTTTGCAAGAATGGACGTCACTCAAGTCTAGGGAAGTTGTTAGCTCGGGATTTGCAACAGTTGTTCTTCTTCAGTGATCCAATGAGTGACTGTTATGCCCTAAGAACCGGACAAGGTCCCAAAGGGACTTCTAGCGACCTGACAGGAATGTGAACAAAAAGACAGTTGACAAGACAGACAAGAAGGCAGCGGATAATGAGGAAACAAAGTTTTCACGACTTGCGAACCTAAGTTTAGGCCATTGAACCCCGGGAAATAGTTTCCCGAATGAACAATTACGGATGGATGGATGGATGGATTGTGATGGCAGCTGTTCCATAATCGCTGATATTGTAGGCATGCGAGGTGCCCGACCTCCTCGCAAGTCCCGAGGTAATTGCTTCTCGACGCTCGTATGCATGTATGCATTCAGCCAGCGTGTGCCGAGGCGGTATGCATATAGCCTAACGCGCAGTCTGTCGTCCCTCACATCGCTTCGCCTCTATTGCATGATGGTAGTTGGATTTAACGGTGGCGACGACGTAACGTAAAGTGATTTGCATGCACGAGAAGTCTCGCACGGGAAAATTGGTGGGCGCTGCGACGGCGATGACGCCGGTGACGATGACGGAGGTCCCGCAATCAACTGTCGAAGACGCGCTTGAAACCGATCATGACGGATGGGAGAGCCGTGGCTGCATTGAGAATTCTGGACTGCATGTCCTCGCGGATATTCTTGCCTGCCAAAAATAGCTTTCCGTGGGTCAACATAGAACATCATGGAAAACTTATTGACTTCATTCATTGAGCTAAAGTCCTACGAATCCTCAGTTGCATCACACCCAATCTATAAAATGCTATCGCTATTGCCAACTTGGCCATTGGCAATCAATGCCGGCTGAGCACGTTGATCAAGGATTGTTGGAAGTCAACGGAGCACATTCATCCGTTCCTCATGGGGAGACCAAACAATCAACGGCCAATAAGTCCCTTCTTAGAATGTGGAAGAGGTTGATCAAGAAAACGGGACACTTCCGCCCAAGTAATCCACATGGGAACCCAGAAACCGCAGAGCCCACTACAAAATCATGCGGGACAATGAGTAAACCCAAAGAGAAACCTTCGCTGCGTCTCGTTGCTGATCGCACCTCCCAATCCAGACTAGACCCACAGGGATTTCGGAAGGAAATCGCTGATGTCCGGTATGCGCCACATCAAGACGCGAGGCTGGAGAACGACATTGGGAGGAAAAGACAAGAAGGAAAAAAGTCATCCGGTGGGGAAACCGGCAAATGCACAAAATGCGAACGGGGAAACGGAAGCGAAGGAAAATGGCGTGCCTAAGGCCGTTTAAGCCTCTTCCGCATCCGATGCTGGGGTTCCGACGACGGACAACGGCGGTAGAACGAAGGACGATGAAGGACGATGAAGGACGGTCGTTGTGTTGGGCAAACTCCAGCCACCACCTAGGACCTCGTAGCTGCATCGACGACCCGATTCTCGCGAACGAGAAAACGAGAATTCGTGCCAATTCTAAATTGCCAACGGCTGTTTGTGTATTCGTGTGGTTATGTCTGGCCGACATACACTCCTATGCATTTATCGTACATCCATCCGCAGATCCGTAGGCGCCTGGGGTCTTCCGACTCGGGGATCTATTTTGTTTTGTTTGCTGTGGTGCACCTCGGGGCCAAGAGTGTCTTGAAGGTCGAGGCTAACTCCGCGAGGGTCGCGGAAGGAGAGGGAACTCCGCGGAACCACATCGGAATTCAACAGTGGCCCCGGAAATGCGCTAATTCCATTTCCATCTCATGCTTTTTTCGGTCATTCGCGGGGGACACGATTGGCTCTGGGCACGAACCGTCAGGAATACTGATGGCACTTGCCAACCGAGAATTTTTGTTCGAACGGCTGTGCTTATTTCGCCCCGTTAAATTTTTACTTTGCCTGCTCTCCGTCGACAACGGTCAATGATTATAATTCCGTGCTATGATTGAGCACCGGCGGTTGACGACGAACCGGTTCAGGATTGATGCAACTTGTACATTTTTATATTACTGTATATTATTTTTTCGTTATTTCTTCATTGATTAACGTTATCCGATTAATTATTTTTAATACACACAAACGAAGGATTGATTGATCGTTTGAATTGGACGCAATGTATGATGCCACGGACTTTTTAAATTTTTTTCGAGGATGACATTTTAACAGAAATTCATACCGTTTTCATCAGTGATTTTAATAGGCTATTTTTTTAGAAAAAAAAAAAAAGGATGATTGCCCGAAGAGTGAAGAATCGATCTTGTCCGGGGAAAGTGGGTTCGCGGGAGGAACAATAAAAAGAAAATTGATGGAATAGAATGAGAGGATAGAAGTGCAACGAGTCACTCCCAATTCGATCGAACTAGTCGTGAGCATGGTTGCGCGAGTATTTCTGATGGAGGTACCTAGCAGACAGCCTGGGAACGTTGAGTGGCGCAGGATGGAGGAGAGAGAGCCGCGTCTGGCAAGTGCACTCGAGGCGACGAGTGTGAGAGTTGGGGACATGCGGAAGAGAACAAGCCGAGCCGGCTTGTCGCTCTGAGGGGCCTCATTGTACATGCAGACGCCGAACAACTGGAATGGAAAAGACGTCGAGGCCTACACGACTGCACGGGAAAAGGGTCAAGGGTTGATTTAAAAGTTGATTAACCGAAATACCGATCCGGAAACAATCATTTAATGATATTATTAGGGCGAAGTGATTAATGCTGGTTTTTATAGGTATCTTGCTTGATGTCTTAACGCGATTAAAGACATTCACCAAGACATTCACCAAGACGTTCACCAAGACATCCACCAAGGCATTCATCAAGACATTCATCAAGACATTCGCCAAGACATTCACCAAGACATTCACCAAGACATTCACCAAGCCGTTTACCAAGACGTTCACCAAGACACTCACCAAGACATTCACCAAGACATTCATCAAGACTTTCGCCAAGATATTCACCAAGGCATTCACCAAGACATTCACCAAGACATCCGATGTTGCTGGATGTCTGAGAGACGTCTAACAGTCTCTGTAAAACGTGTTTTACATAAAATGTCTTGCTTTTTTTGTTCAACAAATGAGAATTCAGTCCGTCAGAGGCGTGCAAAGGTTGCTATCGGTAATTCCTGATGGTAGGGTCGTTAGCAGTTACATTTGTAAACACGAATGTTGCACTCAGAGAGCCCAATCGTTCCAGGTGTGCTATTCCCCGGTCAGTACTGGTTCTGGGCCTGGCTCTATACATAGTTAGAGTCGTTCCCAGTTCGAAATGCATCGCGGGACGTTATACATTGCCCGAGGGAATCCCGCCGCCAGGATATCGACCCCTTGCGCTATTGCACCCCCTTTTCTCCCCCGCTCCCTTGTCTCCCACCGTGTAACTCATCCGCCTGGACTACCACGGACGCTTTTCAACGTTATATACCCTTCTCAACGATTCCCTCTTTATGGGGGCTCGTACAATATATATGGTATATATATATATGTACTGCTTAGCTCCCGACTCCGGAATGATTTATTGGCTCCAAACACCCCTAGGGTAGCAATATTTCGATACCGTCGTACGCATGGTAACTCATACCGAAAGCTCTCGAGGATAAAATCTCCCACTGGAAAAGGAGGCGATCTTGGAAAGAATACACTTATTCGCCCCGTCAAATGATCACGGGTTTTCGGTACGGTCGACCATCCGCCAGAGAAGATTGTTCGATAGGAATCATGTTAGCTTTGATACCTTTTCCACAAATATCTTGGGTCTGAAAAATTAGTTGAGTACGATTTGCTACTATTTCAGAGACGGGTGTTTTTCTGAATAAATGAATGATTGCAAAAAGTTTGAAAAAGTCGGCAACATACGAGCATTAGAATAAATGGTAGGGATGGTGATGGCGTTACTCCCGTGGCGATGTTATCGTCACAAGAGTTTGTCCGGGGCAGTTTGCGGTGGCGACGAAGGGAGGCTTTCGACCGGCTCGTGGCAGATAAAGCGTCATATACTTTATCCACAAATCCCACCGTGTTCCCTTGACTAAACGACGAATGCGAGTAATTCAAAGAGAACGAGCGCCACCCGGCATGAGGGCATTGAGAAAAATTATGTTGATTTTTCAGGAACCTCAGTGAACGATTGGATGGCAGGCAGAAAAGAGTTTTGTCCCCAATGACAAACCTCATCGCATTAGGCTGCGAGATCAAAATCAAAATCCGTCCAGATGAGACCGCAAATGTTTGTCCATCCGAGTGCCCATCGAAGGTTTTCTAGGGAAATCCAACTGGAATCAAGCCGGGATCACCGATGACATCCTTCTCGTGGAATGTCTTTTACTTTCCCACTGGAAATTACACGGCGGAAGCGACGGCTATGTAGTTGCAATGTTAGGTGCACATATCCGTAGGAAACCGTCGCCAAGTCTATACTGGCTACAAATACAGATATCACGAGACTGATCTAGTACCGGAAACTGATATACGCCTGTTTGCACAACTGCGCGTGACGCAGTACACTGTGCTAGATAGTACGTGTTTGCCGTAGCTTGCGATCCGATGCCGTCAGATAATTCCACGGTGGATGCAGTGCCGCGAGCAGGATTACAACGCCGAGATTATCGAAGACGACCACTGCAACGCTTCCCTGATAACGTTTCGTTGGTCAAAGCGAGACAACTGATTCAGCCAAATCCTGCGGGATGTTCAACAAAAGTGCCTCAAGATGCGTCAACATTTGACGGGAAGGTAGCTCAGGCAGGCCATGAACCTCAAATCTTGGGAACAGTGGCAAGATCGCTAAAACCTGCCCATCCACTTTGTCATTACGTTCCAACGGCAAAATCATGATAGCTCGATGATGTTCTCAGAGGAATAAGTCTTGTATGTCATTTTCCACTATTTGAATGCATTGGAGGATAACGAGTGCTGTTTCAATTTGACCATAAGTGAAATTTTCTAATGTAATAATCTACCTCAGTTGGTCAACGCCTCAACAGCGGAGAAGTTGTTTCCATAAATGTTCAGAAACCCGTTCCTCGGACATGAGGTTGTACCCTGTTCGTGCAATTTTCATCGACAAATGCGGACCTTTACGGTTTCAACAATGTTTCCTAGATCGCTTTCACGTAAATGCCCACAACTTTGGCTATGAGGGTTGCTCGGTTTCCGAAAAGTTAAAGCTCCTACCCTTTGCCGACAGGAACGCTTGAGCGGGAAGATGTAATGGCTACTCCTTTTGCCCCCCCCCCCCCATACCGGCCTCTGTCATAACCACCGCTTCGGCTTTGTAATTATTGACAGGAAATTCAGGCATGCACACCGCCGAACCTCACGTAACCGCTTTCACCATCCATGCACGAATTTTCAATTAAATCCCTTTTGCTTCCCTTTCATCCCCATCGTGCGCCTGCTGCTGCTCGAACCATGATCGCTAACTACTGCATCATAACTATCAATTGAGCCCTAATCGCAAAACTTTCCCGAAAAATCAAACAACAACAATCACTATCAAATGAAACGAACCAATGAAAACAACAACCTAAAACAGCGCAACATTGTTCTCAAGTGTTTGTTCTTCTCGAGTGTGTTCTCCTCAATCTTTCATGAATCTTCATCCACGAGGAAACTGGCATTGATCAATATACCTTATGGCAATGCAAGCTCCGCGAATGGCAGTGAAAAAAATCGCAATTTCGTCAAGCTTGATCAACTCCAAATCAAATTGGAAACCCAGATTGCTGAACAAACTTCGCCGCTATTGCTATTGACTTTGGGTCCAAAACTCCATGTAGTAGATTCCAAATGAGATTTCCAAATTTAGCACTTTCTTTTTGAAAATTTCGTTCCACGGAATGATAAGTAAAGAGACCATCGCAGCCCCATCAACGCGGCATCCAATTCGTGCATCACAATTCCGAAGATTCCAGACGATAGACAGGCATTCGCGAATTCCGGGGATAAAAAAGAAAAGAGGCTCACGTGGCATTGGAGCTTTCCGTGGGTTGATGGCAACGACGTTTCGTGATTTATCGTTCGATTTCGAGTAGTATGGTGGGATGGGTACGGAGCGTTGCACCTCGGTGCGATGCATGTAGGTCAGATTTGATTAGTTCCAAGCTCGGGTGAACTCGAGCGAAACCTCCGTGACGAGGGGGTTGGGGCGGGGGGGGGGGGGGGGAGCGGGTGCCCCGGCCCCCCCGGCAGCCCACCCCGCAAGGGGCGTTAGTACCCCCCCTTTTTTCTGGCCTCCTACCTCAACCTGGGATGGCGATGGCTCAGGCAGGGGGCAGAGGCGTCCATTCAAAAGAGAAACAGGCCCTGTGATTACACTTCATTACGTTAAGATGCCACCCAGCGATAGGGTTAAGTGTGTTTGTGCCAGTTACCTTTCACCCTTTTGTTTTGCCTCGGGAGTGGATCACGGGGGAACGGGGTCGACGACCCTGTTCCAATGACAGTTTTCCTATCCAACCAACCGGCATATTTCTCACGCGCAAGAGAACTACCAGAGTCACATTTTCATACAGAATTTTCTATATGTTTGTTCGGAAAGCAACGAAAAGTTTAGCTTGTTAAGATACTTCGAGCGAGACGGTTGCAATATTTTGCACAGAGCGGTACCTTTGTAACATTGTGAATCAGGATTCAAGAGATATTTTGATGATGAAAATACCGAAGTGTGCGATACCAGTTCCATACCACGCAAAAATTGTCCAGTACGATGGTATCAGAGTTAGCATGATTGCTCCAACGAAACATGTAATGGAATTGTAATGGAATTGTAATGGAATTGTAATGGAATTGTAATGGAATTGTAATGGAATTGTAATGGAATTGTAATGGAATTGTAATGGAAT
>JAPYZD010008220.1:0-14058 GCA_030522725.1 Ichneumoninae sp. B BG-2022a
ACACAAGCTGTGTGCAAAATTTCAGCCTGATCGGTGGAGGCGTTCCCGAGATATAGCCATTTGAATTTTTCGCGTCTGATTCACACACACACACACACATACATACATCCGGACATTTTTTATAAATGTAATTTTCCGATGTTTTGGAACATTCTGAACACGTTTTCATTAAAATCTCGAAAATTTTTTTTTCACCATCACAAAGCTTCCTCTATGAGGAAGCAAAAATTTATTTGACGGCCACCGTTTATTAAGATGAAGTAAAATATTTATTTGATTTAAATAAATATTTATTTAAATTAAGTAAATAGTTACTTAAATGAAATAAATATTTATTTACATCAAATAAATATTTTACTTGATCTTAATAAACGGTGGCCGTCAAATAAATTTTGTTTCTGGGTGTGATGCTATCTGTTTCGCACTCCGTAGTGTGTCACATGCTCTTAAGCGTGCGCGCATCTAAGTAAGTAAAGGTGCCAACCTTTTTTGACGCCAAGTTTCGGATAAAGCAAGTCGCAATTCGGATAACCCCGGGTTCGAATAATCGACGTTCTGCTGTAAATAAAATACATAAAACTATCATAATTATGAAAATGTGACTCACTTTTGTTAGACCCGATTTTATCGTGTCGATAGTTCCTTCTAATGAATTCATCTTATTTCTCTTTCAGGTAAGTCTGCTGGCGAGTGATCAAGGGGGGATTCTCTTCTTATCCGTGAAACTGATGGACTGTACAGTGAATGAACACGGTAGGGCTCGACGATAGCGTAGTTTCTTTACGGTTTCGTGACAATGCTGTATTATCACTGCTCACATTGGTACACAAGCACGACGAGTATAATTAGCCGCATTAACAACTTGCCTGGAACAGGCAGAACCCCGGTTGTATCGCGTGTCCCGGCCCGCGCTCCGAGAAACGTAAATACGCTGTGCAGATAAACTATCAGTGAGTCAGTTTTCTTCGTCGGCACGCAAAGTAGGAAGACGGGGACGCGGCTTCCACTTGTGAAGTACTTTTTGTTTGTTTGTTTTTTGTTCCCAGCCGACGGGGCGAGTCTTTGCTCGTTGCGCCGGTAAGGTATGAATCACGAACGATGCATAGAGTGCGGACTGAGCAGCGGCGAGTAGGAAATTGATTCAACGAATGTCGAGTCGGTACGATGGCCAATTGGCGTCCATCCGCGGTCCGTACGAGTCCGACTCGTCGGGAATTTTACCCTCGTCCGGAGAGATAATCTTCCTTCAACAACATTGTGTGCTCGGAATGAGGTCTCTCGAGGAAAGTGCTGTTTGCGGCATTGAGAGCGTGCGAATTACCGCGGTCGGTAATAAAGACTGTAATTATTTTTTTTCTCAATAATTCTGACCGTTTGTATTCAATGGCAAATTCTTGCATGAAACTGAATCGATATCCGTCAGCGGTCCGTACGAGTCCGACTCGTCAGGAATTTCACCCTCGTCCGAAGAGAGATAATTTTCCTTCCATAACCTTGTGTGTCCGCAATGAGGGTTCTCGAGAAAACTGCTGTTTACGATATTGACTGCGTGCGAATTACCGCGGTCGGTAATAAAAATTGTAATAGTTTTTCTCTTTTTTTAACAATTCTTACCGTTGTGTTCGTTGGGGAATTCTTGCACGAAACTGAATTCGTTATCCGGTTCGTAGTGAGTCTGCTTTTAACCGGCAGTTGTCAACACCTGTGGAAAAAAATCAATTACAGGTTTTGTTACCGACCGAGCCCGGGTCAGGCGGGGCAAAAGTAAAATGAAAATTAGAATCGGCGAAGAGATAGCGGAAGGGGAAGGCGAGATACGAACCATGATTGATATTCCAGCGCGCACCTAAACGCGAGAGAAATTTGTCTCTGGTGGCCGGTAATTGCGTGCCCAATTTCTGGGGAATGCCTCAACTCGCGGCCAGTCGAGCGACCAACCCGACGGAGTGTTGGAGGCCAATACTAATGTCGTCTCCAACACGCGCCATTATGTCCTCGGTGGTGATTCGCTGTCGCGGCTTCCTCGTAGTATGGGACGAGCTGCGACGTCAAACATATTCTGGTTCCCCGACGAAAATCCAATTATACACAACAATATACATATTCGAAAAATGTTTTTTTAATTGATATAATATAATTTTTAAATATGTAATAAATTGCTACATTTTTCGGATTATTATTACCAGCTTGTAGAAGATTCATTCCATAATATAATTCAGATACATCGTTTTCAAAAAATGGTTAAATTTCCGAAACACTATTGTATGATGGATGAACTATTGGAACAATGTTTATGTATTGGAACAATGAATCCGTTTGACCTGTTACAACTTAGGTTTAGCTTCGATTCTCCGTAAGTAAAGTTTTTCGTAAATTTTTTCCGGCGCTTTTTGAACCTAACATTTTGATTTTTTTAATAAAAAAAAAGTACACAATATATTCATAACTCCGTGCCGATAAAGTGGGCTCCTCACGGCCGGGCGAGTACCTCACAAAATCGAGATCGTTTAGGCGTGCAGGAGGGTACAGACCGTGCATTACATCGTCTCTTCACCCATCGCCGCAGCTCGTTCTCGGGCCTGGGACAAAGGAGCGAAGTCCGTTCGCTGATGCCTCCAAGGTGAATCCGTAAGGTCTACGTGCCCGGAGAACGCGGAGAGCGGATGTTGGAGCCCAGCAACGTCAAATTAACATTCATCGGATCCCTTCGTTGCGTTTATCTTGTGAAAAAAAAATCAATCGCCAATCAAGATTCGAATTTCTCTTTATATCGCATCACGTAACGAAGTCCGTAAAAGCCTTCAAGTTCAGTGGCTCTACATAGATATTGGTTTTCCGTTCGGGTAAGTTTGTCCGAACGATCGTAAGGGCGTTGCTGAACAGCTTCGCCGCTACTTCACGAATGGCGGGGCCCAAAAATCAATCGCCAATCAAGATTCGAATTTCCCTTTATCGCATCATCTAACAAAGTCCGTAAAGGCCCTTAAGATGAAGTGAAAGTCACGTGACGGAGCAAGAGTGTGTGGATGTATCTTACGGTGGAGCAGGAGAGAGCGATAGAGAACGTGTTTCACTTCACTTTAAGTTCTGTTTCTCTACATAGATATTGGTTTTCCGTTCGGATAAGCTTTGTCCGACCGATCGTGAGGAGGCTGGGGCTTGGACAGCTCCATCGCTGCTTCTCGAACGCCGGAGCCCAACTATGTACGAGTTCCTCTTTCATTTCCCACCGTCTTCTTCTACGTCTCTTCTTCCACAGAGTGGCGCATCTCGATGCGTCCAAGGTGAATCCATAACTACACTGTAAAACAAACTCCTATGAAATTTTATGTACCGGACTGAAAGTGTTTATGCAAAAATTGGTATATTAAATTTCGGGTACGATTGGGATGAAAAATTAATGTTCAGTGTATTACAAAACATTTGAAATTCTTTTAATAATTTACTTTAATTTTACTATAAAGGTATTTTCATTTTTGTAATTTACTGCAACTTCAATGAAAAGTATATTAATTTTTCATCACAATTGTACATCAAATTGAATGTACCAGTTTTTGCATAAAAACTTGCAGTCTGGTCCGAATTTCTCTTCATCGCGTCACCTCTCGAAGTCCGCAAAGCCCCTAAAGTTCCGTTCCTCTACATAGGGTAAAAGTGAGGAATATGAACCACTCCATATATCATTGATTTACGTGTTGATCGAGGTGGGCCATATTCACCACTTTCACCCTAGATATCGGTTCATCCGTTCGGCAGTCTCTGTCCGAACGATCGTGAGCCGGTTTGCCGGACAGCTCCGCCGCTTCTCGGTCGGCGGGGTCCAACTATGTACGAGTTCCTCGTTCATTCCCCATCGTCGTCTTCTTCCTCTTCTGCGTCTCTTCTCCCACAGAGTGGCGCATCTCGCCCGAGCCTCTTCTCTTTCTCCGCGGTGCGGCAACTCGCGGGTCTCCACCGGCCTGCGAACCCTGCCGTGGCTGCGTTTCCTTTTTCAGCCTTTTGCATTCCCCGGGCGTGAGTGCTTGGGAACGTGCCCACATGCTCGCCCGCTTCCTCGCGCTCTTCCGCGGGGCACCTATGATATTCCTCTCGCGCGCCTCTCGCTCTCTTCCGCCGATCTCGGCCTCGGGGGAGCCCCCTCGGCGTTTCATGTTTTTCAATAATTCACCGTGTTACAAAGAGACAGCAACAACTATAATATCTAGTCGGGGAAAACAAGACCGCGGCGAAGAATCCCCGCCACACGTCCACTCTCGGGTTTATTCCATTTGCAAAAATCCCCAGCGGAAGATTAATTTCTCCGTGTAGGGTAGACCGGGGCAAAATGGCACAGCGGGGCAAAACGGGACAGTGAGTGCAAAACTTAATTTTTCAATAATCTTTGGATGACACATTTTGTCCCAATTATACATTCGGATTTTCAAACCCGTTTTGCCCCATGTACCACCATCGCTACCATCCAAAAGTTATTGGAAAATTGCGTTTTCTCTCATTATCCCGTTTTGCCCCGCTCTCCCCCCTATGGGTTTCGTGTTCGTGCGCCCGAGAGCGGTCGCGATTCATTATCAATTGGCTCGCTCGGCTGCCGGTGCCGAGAAACGGGCTGGGAACTGAGCTTCGGGAGATTGATTAAATTCTCTTGGTTTTTTTCTTTCCTTCGTTTCACGATCCGGAAACGCGTGAGACATCGCATCGCTCCCCGGGTATCCTCGGCGGGTTAGAGAGCTCGAGGGTTGATTGCCACGTCTCGCCGGGCGTGAAATAAGAATAAGAGGGGAACGGGGGGAGACGGACAAAGACATGACGCGAAGCGTGCTCGGGGGCGGGGGGTGAAAAAGCCGGAGATGGGAAAAACTCGACTGGTCGAGAGGGTACAAAGAGGCGTGAGCTCGACCGCCTCGAGAGACGGGCCGACCAGAGGAGAATATTCTACGGCTGTTCGTCATTCTCCGCTTCCAGACTCGTCCGCGGGCTCGCTGTCGTCGGTGTCGGCGCGCTCGCGTGCGCGAATTCATCGGGCGAAGGGGAAACCTATCGTTTGCACGAGAGACAACGTCACGCCAGATATTTTCCCACCGACGGCACGATCGGTAACCGTGCGCCGTACCGACGTTGCACCGGAGACGGGCCGGACGATACACAAACGCTATCGAATCAGCGTTTATCGAGCCAAGTTTGCGCACGCGAAACTCCCGAATATAAACATTCCGTCGCGCGCTGCATACACACCGAGCTCTACTGCCCGTCACGCAGCGCACGGAACAGGGACGACCAATTCGAAACAACGTGATATCCAGCTTGCACGCGCATATCTGATATGTTAAATATATTAAATTTTAAAAGAATATTTCACACAGCGATTTTTCTACTTTTGGTTCTAAAAATTACAAGTGTTATAAAAAACTATTACTATTTGTAAAAAAACTAAAAGTACTATTTCTATTTCTATTACTATTTCTATTACTAGGGCAAAAGTGGTAAATATAGCGCACCTCGATTAACACGTAATTCAATGATATATGGACCGGTCCATAATCCCCACTTTTACCCTATTTCTAAAAAAAAAAATCACTACATAGATTCTGGGATACATGAGCTTAAAATCGTCAATTAGCATGAGCTGCATACTGTGCCGCATGAAAATCAACATAAAAATATATATATATATATATATTTCCAATTTATTAGAATTTTTCTTATAAATTAACATAACATTATTAGGAACGCATTAAAAAAAATTGAGCTGGGCCCATAGATTTTCGAAGATATTACGAGTTGAAGGGTCTTTGAACCTGTATATGGATATATATCTAGGCTTGAACCACTGCAAAGTGCCCCTCACCACCGCCCACCGTTAAGAAACGGCGACCATGTGACGAATTCCCTCAAAGGTTTTTGTTAACCGAACCAAAAATCATTGATCGGATAATGAAATGGCCGGATGAACGGGCTCGACGATTTATTTTATGATTTCGACTTTATTTCCGATTCTTGACATTTCGTATGAGATCGAAAGAAGGCCGAGTGATTTGTGGGAGTTTCATAATTCTGTTTCAACCTTATATAAAATTGTATGAGCTAGAAACAAATTTGTAATCATAAAACACATTATTCAGACCGTTATTGAGTCAAACACTATTTTCAGAGTCTGAAATATTTGAGATTTATGATATATATATGTAACGTATGAAAAATATTTTATATATATAAAATACATGAAATATATTATTATATCTCCCGAACGTCTCTGTACACCCAGAAAACAAAAATAGATTTGACGACCACTGTTTATTGGGTTTAAGTAAACTAAACGGTGGCCGTCAAATAATAATTTTTCTGGGTGATTATTTTCCATTACGAGCTCGCAGGGCGTCGATTGTATTTCATACGGTGCACGCCCGATGCTCGGTAGTGTACGAGGCCCGGTAGATCCGCGTACTCGTATCCCGTAGCCGGCTCCCTCTCGCGGGCGAGCCGACGGTTCTGCATAAATTAACGCGCGACGCCACCCCGACGCCAGAGACTCCCCGCAACTGCTCTCTCCCTGTGTACAAACTCTGTCTCCAACCCTCCTCCTCATCCGGCCGAACACCGTGCAACTTTCGCTCCGACGCCCCCCGGCTTCCTGGCTCGCCCTTTCCGCGAAAACCGACTAGTCGAACGTTTAATTATTATTCCTTCTTTTTTTTCATCGAGGGGCGAACGCGCCTACGCCGAGCCAAGGGAAGGAAAATTTATATTGTCGAGCCGCAGTGCCGGCGTGCTGCGTTATTATCTCATTAGATGCACGTTAAGTCACTCTATGTATAATACACACGGCAAGGTAAGGCACGATGCTGCCGCCGTTTTGAGTGACTCCGCTGTAACCGCCCCGATGGGGAGCGAAAAGGGGAGGATTATTAATTCACGATTTCAGACGCGACACGACGTCGATGGGGCACGGTGCTCCGGCAAGTCCCCCCAGACTTTTCGTTATTTCGTACGGCCAATAAACGGTCGCGAGCCTCCCTTGCGCGATTCATACGTGTGTCGACGGCCCGAACTCAAAAGGGCGTATGTGCCGCGCCCTCGGCCACCCTCTTACGCCCTTCCTGCCTCAGACCGCGTAATATGCACCCGCGCCCACGAGCATGTGTGTCTGGCTCGCGGTTTCCCGCCGAGAGACGAGAACTCTCTATCGAAAAGTGATACGAACGGCGGTTCGATGAACACGCGAAAATATCGAGTCGGAACGGCGAGAGGGAACCGAAGACTCCGGGGCGCCGCACGCGACGTGTCTCGAATCGCAAAACTCGAGTCGCGAACGGGAGACTCGTGACTTATCAATCACGCCTCCCCCCCCCCCCCCCCCCCCCGCCCCCCCCCGCCCCCCCCCCCGCCCACCCGATCGGATCCTCCGGCAAAGGACGCTGAAGCTACGTGCTATTTTTTTATTTATTTTTTATTTTTGTATGTTCGTATACCCTCCTCAGGATTTTACGTAACCCGTCCTTTTCCCCCTATCAAGAGACGCGGTAGCATCTCGACGCCAAGTACTTAAAAAAAATGTTTAAGCGAGCGAAGGACGCTACCAGGTAGTTATACTCCAAAATGCCGGAAGTATTTCTTTGCTTTACGTTATCTCACAAATAAATCATCGGATGGAAATGATAATAAGATTTTTACTATAGGATGTCTATCCAAGCTTTCCAGTTCGCTTAATTCAGAACACATTCGTTCGGTGGATTCTTGTGTACGATGATCGCGATCAGCAATCGACCCGTGCGATTGTGCGTGAGTGAACGCGATAATTTTCGGACGGCTCGATCTCGCAACGAAGCATCGGATCGACTTTTCAAGGACACTTTTATAATATAATTCGGACCCAAGCTTTTCAATGGTCCAAATTACGATCATAATCATCCAGCGATTCCCGAGATATTATGATCACTTCCAGTGCGTCCGCAGCCGACTTAGCTACACTGTACCGCATTTGCCGAGGACACGGGGAAACTGCGAAAGACCCGTGTCGGTACAGACGGCCCTATATTATTATTAATGTTCCGTTCCAGGTGTACCCCTTAGGGGTTTTTACCTTAGCTCCCCCCCTAGCCTAACCGTGTACCTATTCTAACACTTTCCTACCCGCACTTCGCTAACCTACTCTAATTCCGTGCGTCCGCAGCCGATTTACTTCCCCCTAACTGTAGCGCATTCGCCGACGACACAGGGAAACTGCGGAAAACCCATGGCACTATAGCTGGCGATATGCTACTGATCCTCCGGTATTTCTGCACTTGAGTAAAGTGCGGAAACACCTAAGTTTCAGAAGAAAGCGCTTCCCGCTCACCGGTCGATGCGCCAGATAGCGCACGGCTAAGCGGTCACCCATCCAGGCACTGACCGCGAACGATTGTGCTTGACTTGGGAGACCACCGGAGCCGTGCGCCAACCGCGCATCCATCGCGATGTTTTAACATCAAAAACTCAGAAAAACTGTCCTGCCGCCCAACATTCGATGTGGAAGCCGGTGTGGGGCTAAGCGGTCACCCATCCATCTACTGGACGCAAGCGAAGCTGCTTGACTCGGGAGACCGCCGAAGTCACACACCGATCGCGCACCTAACGCCGTCGGTGAAGTTACGCGCTATTATTCAATGTTTCATGCATTTATGGATTCGCGAGGCGAGCTTTGCGACAATGCCTTCGGTGCAAAGACCACGGGGATGAAAAAAAATGAATTCGAAAAAGGGATAAATATATTCGAGCACGTCGAGACGCCGAGTGGGTCGTCGAGAAGAGCGCGAAAGCTGCCGTCGCGCTCCTCGACGTGTTTGCCGGGGGATGCCGGTGGTGGTCTTTACATCCCCGGTGAGAAAGTACAGTGGAAGCGAGAGCTTCGCTGTACGGGAAGGGGGGAAGGGGGTCACCATGAAAATTTATGAGAGGGCATCGAGTATTCCGGCTCTCCGGTGCATATCGGTCACGTCGCATCCCTCCGAGTCGTCGGCGGTAGAAGCGACCTCCGTCTCCTCGGTCTCCTACGTATAAACGGGCCCGTTTCCCTCTCGCACACTCCGGAATCCGAAGCTCCGGAGGCGAACGGCATCGAGGAAATTTACTCGTAAAATATTCGCCACGAACAACGGTTCTCTCGGCTGCTTTCACGCCTCTGTGTTCTCGAAATACGAGAGTCTACATTTCGTCACATTATTTATTTTCGTTTAGTTTTTTTTTTTTTTGCCTCGACTCGACTTTATCGCGGCGTCCCCCGGCTCGGCGAATGGGGCTACTCGGATGGATAATTTCGCGCGAAGCATTGTTTACCTTGCGACGGCTTGTGAGAGTGTTGGTTGCAGTTGGCGTTCCGAATTTACTGGTACATTTTTGTCACTCGATGTTTTTTTTTTACCGATAATGTTACCTACCTTATCGACGATGTTTGTTTAATTAAGTCACTGCTAAACGCTGAAGTGAAATGAGTGCTTAAAAAAATACTACAAAAAGTTGAAAAAAAGTCCAACAAACGGAATCTTTATCTTAGAACTGAATCCACTGAAGAGACATTTTGAGAAGAAAATATTTCTATTGTCAAATTTATTATTTGTTTGGTACATAAATATGTCACCATCTTTCTTTTTTTTACTTGTCTTTGAAACACTACGGTGTCTCTTGATCTATCGGCAAAGTATCGGCCGCAGTCGCGATTAATGACCCGTTTAAACATTTACTTAACTAAAATGCTCTAAAAAAGATAAAATTTCTTTTTTTCAACGATTTATAGTAATAAAAAGATTGAAAAAAGGAGACAACGTCTATTTTCCAAATTTATTGCGTTCCGTAACTAAATATCCATCGGTAAAGTATCGTTCGCAGCCGCGGTTAATTGACCGGTTTAAACATTTACTTAACAAAAATACTTTAAAATAGATAAAGTGTCTTTTTTCCAACGTATTATAGTAATAAGAAGATTGAAAAAAGGAATCAAATTCTATTTTTCAAATTTATTGTGTTCCGTAACTAAACACCCATCCACTGATGAGTCAATTAACCGGTTATTTCTAAGAAAATCTTCGTACCGCGTGCCGCGTTCGTCACGACTCTGTTATACATTGTATCGCAGCGACGCGGAGCCGTTCGGTAAGCGAGGTGCAGTAATAAATTGTTATTATCATTATTATTTTTTTAATGCATCGGGTCGAGAAAGAAACACAGTGTATCAACGAGAGTGTAAAGATGGCGATCGGTCGAGGAACGGGACCCCCGGGGTAATTTGCCAATTTGTATGCCGCCTGGGCCGAACGTCAAGAACGGATCGTAAAGTATGATATAAACGCGAAGCTTACGCGCGCGAGCGCGCGTACATAGTCAACCCGAGCGAGTCACTGCTCTCGTTCTATAGCCGGTGGAGTTGTCGGCGACATCGTCAACGGCGACAAGTCGATCCCGAGGTTACGCCGCGGTCCTGGCGAACGTTTAATTAAAACGAATTGCTTACGTCAACCGGCGTCACACGTACGTATCAAATGCGAAAAAAAATATAATAGAACCCGTCCGTTCAACCCCGTTGCTCTGGTTACATTTTTCTTTCCTGCTGATAGAATATTTCTACCGGATCTTCGTAGACACTGAGTTTATTACCACCCGGGGTTCCAGCGCCCTGGACTGGTTGAATTGGTGGTTAATTTATCAAATCATTTGCATAAAATGTATTTAACGCTCCACATGTTTTGTCCTTAATCCAGAAAATAGAACTCTGGGACAAAACTTAATATGAACGATTTAAAAAATGTTGCACTCTTGACCAGTTTGCACCTATGTGGTTTGTTTCCAGCCGATCGAATATGCCAACCGACTTTTTGTTGACCCTGTTGTATCACCAACCGGTTATAGGTTCGAGCTCTTCGGACCGATCGAACTGATGGTTAATTTAACAAATCGTTTGCGTAAAATTTTATGCGACGATCTGCAGATTTTGACCTTAAGAGCATGTGTGGTTGGTAATAAAAATCGTAATAAACTTTTCTCACGGATTCTAGCATATACGGTCAAAAGCAACATCGCATAGGAAGTCGAGATGATATCCACTTCCGAAGAGACTTTTCTTTTGACGGTACTGCTGTGAACCCGTAAAAAATGGTGATTACACTTTTTAATACTAATCGAGCCCAAAATGGACGGGGAGGAAGGTATTTCATATGGTCTTAATCTGGAAATCAGACGTTGAGTGCAAAACTTAATATGACCGAATTAAAAAATGCTGCACTATTGACCGGTTTGCAGCGCACCAACCTCCTTAACGGACTGGAAGAAATATAAAAAGGGTTTTCTATTACATTAACTGAATATTTACTATGTAAGAGCATCAGTAGTTAATTCATCCACGGTAGCATCGCGATTGCCCCTATGCAACAGCATTGTCGTCCCTCCTTTCTTCAACACTTTGAACCATCTCTCGTTCTCAGCCGAGGCAAGGTGTGAAGAATGCTTCCGACAAGGCACATTGTCAGCGGCGTGCGGGTATACGGGAAATACAAACGAGCGACCTCCGCCGGGTGTCGAATGGGATGCTCTGAACGGGAGGTTATATTATGCAGAACCACACGAAGCAGAGAGGTTGAATGGATACCGCTAAAAGAAACGCGTGGGTTACCGACAATTCTCAATGTGTTGCACTCGTTCTGGTTATTAACTTGTATGAAGTTAACGCTCGTATTATAGACTATAATAAATATTTGCAGCATATTGAGTAGCGACGGTTAAATTATCTGTATCTTTATTGACAAGACATATTTTCGAAATTTTTACATAAAATGCACTTTATCGTAAACAAACAATATCGACTGTTGAGAAGCGGAAGGGCATATCTCACGTCCTTTTAAGCATTAAAAGGAAGTGATTTACTGTAGTCGGTAATGAAAACTGTAATTGTTTTTTTTCCATGGTTTCGACCATTCGCAGCCGAGAAAAAGTTCTGAAGATGACGACTTGCGTTGCATACCAGTGAAATGAGTGGTAAATATAAAAAATTGTTTATCCAATATTGTATGCATTTATTGATAGCAAAGGAGGTTGATTTGTATTGTTGCACGTGTTCTCAACCAAGAGAAATATTAATCACGATGGTCTTGCAAGAACAATTGGCCAATGCAAATTTCCACGATAGTTCGTTTTGTTGGGTTTTTTGAAAGTAAAATCCGTATTTTTTAAACCGATTTTAACATACCACAGCCCATTTTGTAGAGGTTTGATCGTTTGAAAAATGCGACCCTTTGTTTGACCTGTCAATTTTTCCCCCGTAAACAAGCTGCTGTCATTTTTAAACGACCAATACCATAAAAAATCTACTTGGTGAATTCGTAGAAGAACGTTTGAGTAACAAATTGAGCCACAGTACATTAAGATTGGTTGAAAAACAAAGATTCTTTGAATAAACTAAACGAAAATGTATCGTGATCGAAATGTATATTTATAAGTTTGTATATTTGCAAAAATGGTCTTACATCGTTTTCATTAGTTTCGTTGATTGAGAACCCATGCAGTAATACAAATCGATTTCCGTTACTGTTACTAAACGCACACCATTTTCGATAAACAATTGTGAAAATTAAGCACTCGGTTGACTAGCATCGTGTGCAACCTTAAGGAGAGTCCAAACTCCTCTCTCTCGTTCTCACAGAATCCCCATGGCGCTTTCTCTCTCATACCTAAGCAACCGTTGTCTGGGTGTGAGATAGACAGCGCCATGCGGATTCTGTAAGAGCGAGAGTGAGAGGAGTTTAGACTTCCCCCTTAAGGTGAGTCTAAAGATCAACGTAATCGCAAAATATATTGAATCCATTTTTCTGCAAAACGGCTTTATGAGATAAAAAACGAATTGCGGGGTTCATTGCGCACTCGTACGGATTTAGGCTCCCCTTAAAGCAAACCGCGTGACACCCGCTTCATCCAAGAATTTTCTTTTAATTCCAGACAGTCTGCACTATTAAAAGAAATTAATTACAGATTTCATTAACGACCTCGCCCTCCCCGAGTAGGGAGAAAGGCGTGTCGGTGTCTTCTTAATTGGCGTAGGATGCGCTCTCTTCGGTTGTTAAACCGTCGATATTTCTGCGAAATTGATTTGTTCGCCGACCCGAGGGAACGTTGGATAACGCGGGGGGAAAAAAGCTGGTAGGCCTCGGCGATGCTGCCTCGGTGAAAGCTTCATCGCTCCATCGCCCACAATAGCATCGTCACGAACCGCCGATTCCCACTTATCCTACTTCTTGTCTCGTAATAGTCGTTAGCGCCACAGGTGTGTGTGCTCCCCCGTCGCTCACGAGCCCCGCCAATTTCCGTCGGAAGCCTTGACGAAACAAGCGCGAATCCCGAGACCGACCACGATAATCTCACCGGGATCCTGAGAGTCCCGATAACGCCCGTACAAGACACACAAGTCCGCGAACCTTTTCGGCCACTACGATACCGTCGCGGTACACGTAACACATGTGTATCGAGGAACGCACACATAGAGTTTGGACTTCGACCCGTCGAGGGATCTCGAGGGTTAAGGGTACGGGTTAATTACTTGATCGAGTTAATTCAAAATGCACTCGAAGAGATACAGGGAGCAGACGAGATAGCTCGTGGATCTCGAAAGTAATTTCTCTACAAATTGGGCACTTCCGGCTGCGCGCCGGAGACCCATTCGGGGTCCCGGCGATCGCGCACGGAACATAAGTATGTCCAAAAAATATATTACAAATCTATTTTTTTTTTATATATTTTTAGTACACTGGGAAAAAATTCGTATGGTTCTTAGTGTAAGTTACTGGAAGTTTTTATGCGTAATTTAATATACCATTTATACTAATAAATGGTATATTAAATTTTATGGACAATTGTGATGATAATTTAACGTACGGTATAATCAAAACTTTTTAAGTACTTTACTTTCAATCGTTTACTTTATTTTTCCTATAAAAGTACTTTAGTTACAATCGGCGTAGGGGACGTAGCGTACCCATCGCCCGGGACGCCGAGTCTGTGTGTATCAGACTCGACGCTCCGCAATAGCTATCCCTGGCCAGAGTGTAA